>APFE031045648.1:556202-627196 GCA_000404065.3 Pinus taeda
ATAAGTCTCCTCAGGTGTACTCATGCCAAGTATCCTATGAGGACAACGGTTCTGCACATAAACTGTTGTATTGCATGCTTCCGCCCACAAGTGAAGGGGTAGGCCCTGATCATGCAACATTGCCCGTGTACCACCCACAATCGTTTTGTTCTTCCGCTCAGCTACCCCGTTCTGCTGTGGGTTATGGGGAGCTATGAGCTCTCTACGAATCCCTTCTGCCTTGCAGAAATCTTTGAAATCGTCCGAGATGTATTCACCACCATTATCGCTCCTAAGAGCCTTCACCTTCTTCCCCGACTCCTTCTCGACTAGTGCTTTGAATTCACAGAACTTTGAATATGTCTCGCTCTTCTTCTGCATGAAGAAGATCTAACACTTACGAGAGAAATCATCAACAAAAATAACATAATACATGTGCTTTGCTGTCGAAGCAACTGAGAAAGGTCCACACACGTCTGTGTGAATTCTCTCAAGAATCGTCGTGGCGCGACTATCCTTCTCGTGAAAGGTGGCTTTCACAAACTTCCCCAAAGTACACCCCTTGCACTGATCTGACTGTGGAAGTGTGCCTTTAGGAAGCCCTGTAGTGATCCGCTGCAGTATCTTCAAGGCTCCATGGTGAAGGTGACCCAATCTCCTGTGCCACAACTCGCCATCATCCCGGCTCACCAATCCTTCTGCCTTGCCTGCCATTGCTGCGCATCCATCTACATGCAACTAATAAATGTTCCTCACTCGAACCCCTATCTTCCGGGTCTCACCAGTTGTCTTGCTACGCAGGAAGGCCTTTCCCTCACTGAAAACAACATCATACCCCTTGTCTTCTAACATCGCCACTGAGATGAGATTCTTCTTCAATCCTGGAACATGCATGACTTCCTTCAATACAAAGGGTTACCAGACTCCCTCTCAAAGGAAATGGTACCAATACCGGTCGCACTGTATCTACCATCATCGCCCATCTCGATGTGCACTCCAAGATCTTTGTCCTCCAGATCAGAGAACAAATCTCTATCTCCCGTCATGTGAAAGACGCACCACTGTCCAAGAACCACACTGATCCCATCACACTTGAAACCAAGCATGCGATCAATGAAAAATCAAGCTCAAACTGAGAAGCTAAGGCCTCTCCCCCTGCAAATCCAACAACTTGCTTGTTCTTCTTCCTCTGCGGACAATTTGTGGCAACTAGTGTCCGTGCTGGTGACAGTGAAAACACTTCACCTTGGAACATATCCTGCTTCTTGCCTTTCGCACCCAGACTGAGAAGCTTTCTTGCTCTTCCCTTTCTTTGCTTTGGCAGCCAAAGCACAATTCTCTTCATCAGCTCCCTTTGACGAAGATCCGTCCCTGGTACTCCGCCTGATCTCCTCCTGCACAAGATCTGACATAGTCTTTCCCATCCTGGCAACTTCTCCCGACCATTGACAGAGTCCTGATAGGAATGCCAACTCTTCGGAAGACTAAGGAGAGCCAAGCTCACCAAGTCCTCATCATCGACAGTAACCCCCACACTTCCCAGCTCATCTAGACACTGAGTGAACTTCGTGAGATACTTGGGAATACTGTCACCCTTCTCGCATTTGATGTTTCTGAGTTTATCTTTGAGCGCCAGCTTCCTCTGATCGCTCTTGCTTTGGAATAATTCTGTTAATGATTTCCACATCAAATATGGAGTAGCTTTTCCATGGAGGCTAGACACAATGTGATCCTTCACGCCCTCCAACAGAATCCTTCGACATTTTGCGATCTTCTTTTGCCAAGCATCAGCTTGAGTAGCATCAGTAGGCTTTGGGATATCAGTATCTATGAACTCCTTCAGCCCGTTATCATCCAATACTGCCTCCATCCTGTCCTTCCATGCAATATAGTTTGAGCTGCCCTCAAGAGCATACTCCAATCGCAATCCGTTGAAAGACATTGCTGCGTTGTCACCAAGAAAACACTGCTGCAAATTCGAATTCCACCAGCAACCAACTCAACCGCCTCGGATCTAAGATTCGTGAGAACATAATATTTCTTGTACAGAGATCGACTGTATGGGCATTCACCAGATATCTCACCTTCCAAAAGAAGGATGAATCCAGAGGCTACCTGGCCCGATTACAGACTCTGCCTGAAGAAATAGAATGTAAACACTTCCTGAATAGTAGATTAGATGATCAACAGCTCTGATACCATGTAGAAATTTTGAATAATTTAACACATATTCAACAGAGATTATCCTGATCATGTACTATTGCGGAAAACATACACAATACATAGGCTCCTCTACGTTGATCATCAATATAGCAGCATCAATAACAATAAAACATCAAGAGCATTCACACATTAACACAGTATGTATCCCGGGGAAAGCATCTCGCTAAAAACCCCAACTATCTGTATATTAATGATTGAGTCATGTAACATTACAAATTACAATGCTTATCACAAGCAATCCAGTACCAGCTCCACCTGTTACACACAATACAACTCAGATCTGAATCAATCACTGGCTCAAATCTCTTCCGCTGCTTGCCTGCCTCCGCTGCTCAATACCTGCACAAGAACCGGTGATAATTCCAAGGCAGCCACGTCTTTCCTTGGCTAAATCACGTGAGAACAAGCTACAATGTGGTCAAACTCATTGGCATACTCAATCCCCTGATTTGTGCAAGATCTGGTGCACAACTATAGTCACAACTGATAGCAATCTGATTCTCTAACATCTGTCCTTGCTGAACTGAACATGCACTGACATGCAATTGAGTTAACTGATGTATTCATTAGTTGTATTATGAGTTAATAACTGTGAATTAATTAATAACTAATTCACCCAACTCATCTCTAGTCTATTTGCCAGTTAGACTAAATACAACCAGTTTAAGAAAGCTAAACTGGACACAACTCCATCAACTGCACCTCCAGTCCACTAAACTCAACTCACTTGAGTTCTAACTGAAGTCATGCATGCAAATATTCAACTAACCCATAAGAACCACGTATTTCCTTCATGCAATTGCATGTGCCACCTCTGTAGCTCGAACTGAAGTGCTCCAAGAGAATAAGATTAAGTTTATAGTCCAAATATTATTGTGAGATAATAATATTTGACTTTCTATTTTTTACAGCCAGTCTAAAAATAGACTTGATCACTCACACTGTGATCACTCACACTTTCATCAAAAATAGAAGTCCATCTATTTTTCCCAACTTGATCAATCATCCATAAACAACAACCTGCAATCCATAGACATGATCCATATGTCTAAAAATAGACATAGTCTAAAAATAGACTTGCGCCAAAAATAGCCTGCGGGCCCACTTAGTGAAGGCGACTCCTTTCCACTAAGCTCCATCATCTTGTTGCAATATCAAAAAAACAACCACTACAACAACCTCTACAACCACCACCATTACCAGTCAGACCATGGGCTAATCCTAGACTGGTGAAAATGGCACCACGTGTTCATCACCTACCTAAGCATCCTAAAAGATGCTACCAAAGTACAATCCTGATGGTGGATTTCCTATTGAAGAACATCTCCATAATTACATGTTAGCTATTAATATTAATGGAGCATCTGAAGAAGATTGCGTACTAATATTATTTCCCTGCACCCTCCAAGGATCAGCAGGCTTGTGGTATTTTTCATTACCACCAGGATCTATTGCTAATTGAGATATGTTCAAAGAACATTTTTTGGCTAAATTTGGTGGCGATCACACAATTTCATCTTTGATCAATGATCTTTCTAATTTAAAAGCTAAATCAAGTGAAAATTTCAAATATTTCAACTCTAGATTCAATAAATTGCTAAAAACAATCCCAGCCACATCAAGCCCCGGTGTTGATGTCAAAATCGAGTGGTACATTTCTTCTCTTCCTTCCAATATAGAAATTTTTGTAGATAGGGCCAATAAGGCTACTTTAGTAAAAAACGTGAAAGAATCCCTATTTGTAGAAAAGAGAATAGTTGCATTGGAAAAGAAGATAGCCTAAGAACATAGGAAAATGAAAACGGTTACATTTAAGGATGAATCAAAGAAGAAATCCCCTAAAGATCCTTTTGATCTTGAAGGTCTACAAAAATTCCTAAAAAACATGTCAAATGAAATGGTAGAGATTAAGAAACAAGTAGTTGAATCCTCTTCTAAAAAACCTTTCAAATCCTTCAAGAGGAATCAAACCTCTAATTCTCAACCACCAAACACAATATCCAATGCTGAATCTGATTTAGAAGAAGAGGAAGAGTGTTGGGTTGTGTTATATTATTTCCATGACTAACCTACGTAGTGAACCAGGGGGTTAGAGGGGGGGCAGAGCCCCCCCTTCATTGCACCGATTGCACAGCGGGGGGGTCACAGGGGGGTTTGAGGGAGGCGGGTAGCCGCCCTCTATGGGGTTTGGGGCAGCGCCCCGAGAAAATTTTTTTTGGACCCTATATTAGGTTGGGCGAACCTACCTATGGTTTTCGGTCCATGGTTTTGGACGCGATGGTTTTCGGTCCATGGTATTGGATGCTTCGGCATGTATAAATATGTATTGTAACATTGAAGGGAACATAATGAAAAATCAAGCTGGTAGTCTCGGTTTGAGATCCAGTGGGAAATCTCTGTGTATATGTGTTTTATGTGTTATGCTCTCGCATTTTTATTTTTCCTGTGATTTAGAATTCGTATGCAGGTAATTTCTGTATGGGGTTAAAACCTACAAAGAGGAAATTGCATTGACTGATGAAGAGACTGAAGATGAGGAATTGGTTGAAGTACATGGAATGTGGGATTTCATCCTCCCTATTTTAGATAATGAAGAAGAGAAAGAAACTCTACCTATTAGCACTAGGAGTAAGGGCCCTCCTGATTCAACATTATCAAATCAAAAGAAAATTCCCTCAACCCTTGCTACTAAGGAAAAGGTGTCTAGTAAAAAGTCTTTTCCTAAAAGTCCTCAACCAACTCCATCCTCATCTAATCCCCCATCTTCATCTGAAACCTTGGTAGTTACTGATACCATGGAATATAACATAGTGGAGTACATGAAGAAAACTAGAGCCAATATCTCCCTTCATGAACTCAGTAAGCTCAAACATCAATATAAATTATTGTTGAAAGAATTGAAGTTCATAGTTCCCGCTTCTCCTCTTCCTATTGTTATGATATCCCAAGCTACCAGAGGAATGGGTAAACCCCCCAATGATTCATCAAATAAGGTTGATCCTACTGATGTTATCTTAATTAGTGACATATCTAATTCACATACTCCCCCTTTCCTCTTGACCTATGAAATATTCAATAAAAATATGCACAATTTCTTGATAGACTCAAGGGCCTCTTTAAACATTATGTCAAGAACAATGTACACTAAATTAAATGTTTCACCCCAAAATTATGTTGTTCATATTTTGCAACTTGACAGAACAAGGGTTGGAGCCTTAGGGGAAATGAATTCATTCCCTATTAGACTCTCTTCTAATCTCAAAGTTTGTTAAGTAATTGGCATACTAGTTGGTGATATACCCAAGTTCTATGGTTTAATTCTTGGTAGAGATTGGTCTAAAATGCTCCATGACCATTTTGCAACAGATTGGTCTCACATGTGGCTCCCTTATAATGGAAAACCAATCCAAATTAGAATTGACCAAGAAAAACATTTGAAGCACACAGTGACTGATTTTGAAGGTGAGAATGAGCTAGTAGCTTTCAACAACAATATCATTGGAAATTCCTCTACTGAGTCATTTTTAGGAAATTTCAATGCATAAAAGCCTCCTTTTTTGGACAACTCTGTTACTTCCCAAATCGATAACTTTTCTCAAACAGATTGTTCCAGATGTACAAATCTTGTAGATAAACCATTAGTTAAAACTTGATTATGGACATTGTATTTTGATGGATCTAAATCCAATGATGGTGTAGGATCCGATTGTATATTAATTAGTCCAGAAGGAGAAAAAAACATGCTAGCATGTAGTTTAGAATTCGAATGCACAAATAATATTGTTGAATATGAGGCACTAACTCAAGGTTTATATAAAGAAATAGGCCTTGATATCAAATATCTTCAAGTGTTTGGAGATTCAGAAATTGTTATCAAGCAACCAAGAAACACCATTCATTTTGTCTATGGACATTTAAAACATTACCAATCATTAGTCCAAGATCTTACTTCACATTTTTTAGCCTTCAACATCTCTCCTATACCTAGACCTCAAAATGCAACTGTTGACCTTCTGGCTAACATAACATCCAAGCTTATACCATCAGAGGATTACAGTCCATATAAGTTTTCATAGAATTAAAATTTTGACCATCCATTCCCAATAATGTTACCAATTGGCGAGTTTTCAATGATGATGAGGATATCATAATCTTTTTGACATATGAAGCATCATCTGATGATCATATAATAGATGAGAGTGAGCATCATAATTAGTTAAAATAGAAGTCCAATGAGAATCCCATACCTAAATTTGTGGTAAAAATGGAGGATCTTCGTGATCTTAAGGACAAATTCAAATTTTTTACTAATTATAAACTCAAAATTTCATCCTTAAGGTTTGAACTCGTAAACCTTAGAACTGATATTAAACCTCATAACATCAATCTAGGACTTGGTCTCTCTCTTGATGAGATATAATCCTTTATCCATTTGTTAAAAAGGTATAAAGGTATATTTTCTTGGTACTATGATCATCTTAAAACATATGATACCTCTATCATACAACACACCATTCCCATGATATCCAATGACAAACCTGTACAACATCAAATAAGGAAACTTCAACCCAATCTATAAATTCAAATCAAATATGACTGAATAAACTCCTTAAAGCCAAGAATACTTTTCCTATTAGGAATTCAAAATGGGTTTCAAACTTAGTACATGTCAGGAAGAAAAATGGTGACATTTGCATCTGCATAGATTTTAGAAATCTCAACAAAGCTTGTTAGAAGGGTAATTTCCCATTACCGATCATGGAGCAAATACTACAAGTAGTAGCTAGTTCAGAACTAATGTATTTTCTTGATGAATTTTTAGGATATAACCAAATTTTGGTTCATCCATATGATAGATTAAAGACTACATTTAGAACTAAATGGGGAACCTATGCCTACCAAAAAAATCCTTTTGTACTAATTAAAGCGAGAGAAACATTCCAAAGAGCTATGGATATAGCCTTCTAAGGTCCAATAAACAAAACTATTGTCATTTATTTGGATGATATATATGTTTATTCCAAGAAGAGAAATAACCATTTACATGACTTAAAGAAGATCTTTGAAGGTTGCAAAAAGTATGTAATTTCATTAAATTTAAAGAACTCTTATTTGGCTCTAAGTGAAGGTAAGCTTCTAGGGTTTATTGTATCCAAAAGGAGCATTTTTATAAATACAGACATAATAAAATAAATTGCTGAAATTTATTTACCTCACAACAAAAAATCTTTGTAGCTTTTTCTAGGTCAGATAAATTTTGTTAAAAGATTTGTCCGTGACTTTTCCCAACTTGTTTTACATTACAAACCATGATTAAGAAAAATTCAATCCTTAAGTGGGGACATAATGAAAGAAAGGATTTTAATCTTATCAAATAAGCCATTACGAATTCTCCCTCTTTAACAACTCCAAATTTTTCTAATCATTTCATTTTGTATACGTTCGCTTCTAAAACATCATATGTTGTTGTTTTAACACAACTCAATGATCAAGAAATTGAAGCACCCATCTCTTTATTTAGTTCAAATTTTCAAGGCACTGAACTAAATTATTCAGAGGTGGAAAAACAAGATTTTGTTGTTTTCAAATATGCGAAGCACTTTAGGTCTTTTCTCCTCAAAAACCATACTAAAATAATAGTCCCATTGTCAGCAGTGAAAGAATTACTTATGCAAAGGCAAGTAGGAGAAAAAAATGGAAAATTGGGTAGAAGCTCTGGAAGAATATGATATTGACATTAGATGAGCTAAAATTGTCAAAGGACAAGGTTTTTGCAGATTTCTTACAATAGCTTCCAAACTACCAGCAGATGAGGGATTAGGTAACACTATACATATATCAGAGGTAAACCTAAATGATTTAGAGTCCCAATATGATGATATTATTTTCTATTTGACAAATGGATATGATCTTCATAAACTCAGTAATAAAAAGAAAAGGGATTTAAGATTGAAATCAAATCAATATGAAATCATTGATGATTTGTTATTAAGGAGAAATTTTGATTATGTATTATGAAGATGCCTTGAAAAAATTGAAGCACAAAAGGTTTTGTAGGAACTCCACAATGGACCAGCTGGTGGACATTTTGGAGGAGACACTACTAGACATAAGATCATGTATGTTGGGTACTATTAGCTGACCTTGTTCAAGGATACTCATTAATACGTGAGGAAGTGCAAAATATGTCAAACTTTTGCTGCAAGACAATGAAAACCTGCCTTACCTCTACAACAAGTCAACGTTGAACAAACTTTTGAACTATGGGGATTGGATATCATGGGTGATATTTTTCATCATTCCTCAAAGAAACAAAAGTATATCCTTATAGCTATAGACTATTTTATTGTGTGTGGAAGAAATTCCACTAAAGGTAGCCAATTCTGATGTTATCGTTGAATTCATTGATCAATTCATTATTACTAGATGTGGCTTACCAACTACACTTATGTTTGATAATGCATCTTAATTTTGAGGAAATAATATGACTGAATTTGCTCTTAAGAGTGGTTTTAAACTTAAATTCTCTACTAACTACTAGCCCCAAGGAAATGGTTTAGCAAAATCAACCAACAAGAACCTCATAAGGATTATTAAAAGAACTATTGATCAGAGACAAAAGAATTGGCATAAATCTTTGACATTTTCTCTATGGGCATATCGAATAGCCTAGAAGGCCTCAATAGGCACTTCTCCATTCAATCTAGTATATGGGAAAGAAGTTATCATCCCTTCAAATCTAGTTATTCCCTCGTTAGCCCTAGTCCAATTTATTGAAGAAACGCCTTCTTATTATTTACAACTAATACAACCTTAAATTCAAGAAGAAAGAGAGCAAACCAAACTTGCACATACTCTCCATCAACAACTAGTCAAATCTTATTTTAATGCAAGTTCTCTTTCCACAAAATATTTTCAAATTGGAGATCTCGTCCTTAAATGGGACATGGCACGTGAGGAAAAAGGAAAACATACTAAATTCTAGAAAATGTGGCTTGGACCATTTCAAATTGCTGAATAAGTAGACCCATCAACATTCATATTGCAAGATTTATCAGGAAAGAGATATTTTCTTCCTGTCAATGGGCTTATTTTGAAACAAATATTTTCTTAGAATATTACATCTTCTACTATAACATTATTGCATTTACTTTTTGTGTTTTCTTAGAAATATAGTGTTAAATAGCATCACTTTTGGCTTTACAATAAAATCTCTTGAAATATTTTGATCTTTCGATTTGAAAGTAGAAATTCTTAAGGAAATGATCACAACATTTGAAAATTAGATAAGTATCATAAAACTATGAAATTTTCTTTTCCATTGAATATCAGTCAAGAAAGGTTATCTTTAACAAAGAAAAGAATAACTACAGCTAAGCATCTCTAACTCTAAAATTGTCATCCACAACGCTTAAGGAGTCAATGATTCTCCCCATCCATTAACTTTACTATTTTTAGAGTGTAATTCAAAAATATATTAACCTTAAAATATAAGGGGTATCAACACAAGCCTACCTAGCATGTTCATAAGAAAATAATAGACTGACATTACCAATACTGAAAACCAAATCAGGGTAATGATTTATGACTATTTTAATCTTAAGACAAGGGGTCTCATTACAAGTCAAATTTTTCAGTTCAATTACAACCAGTGAATGGCATTGTTAATTCCTGGTCACCAAACCAGGACAATGGCTTTTAGGTGAGAAAAAAGTGGTTAAAAGAAAAGTAAATAAATAAAAATGAAAAAAATGAAATTTATACTTTTGAAATTATCTCTAAAGATTGCACTCACATATGGATGGGATTCTAAATCATTGATGGTTAAAAGGTAAACCTGTTGAGGCTATGGATGCTTACTGACAACAGTGACTCTACCTGTGACAAATGAGTATATCAAAACGCTAATTTGTAGAAATCCCCCTACTTTATCTTTACAACTAATTAATGATTGATACAAATAAAAGGATTTTCATCTATAAGAGGATATAAAATGAATTATAATTAAGTGAATTTTTTATGTTCAGTGTAATGTTATCTAAATATTTCAAAAAAAAAAAATTCCTGAATTATTTTTACATAGAAAAGTTTTGTAAATTTCATTATTATCAAAGATAATTAGTTCTTCTAGTGAATTGCCAATTGTTGTGTTGTGCAACAACCCTCCATTTATTTTACATAAATAACTTAGGTGATTATTGTACAAATAAATAGGCACCCTTAAAAAATTAAAAAATGTAGGTATATGATTTAATTTAAAGCTTTTGTTAGGAACAAATTTGATTTTCCTTTTTTAATAAAACCTCATTAAAACTTGAATGACCAAATAAGGCCACTTTAAAGGAAAATCTAACAATATTATATATGACAAGGTCTCGAGATTGTAATAGTTCACCTACCGAGTCGAGACTTGTGATTGCGATAAAGGATAGCCCCCAAGGAACCCAGACATATTAATACTTTATAAAAGCTTAAAAGTATTAATGAGAGTTCCTTACGATAGAAGATCCCCGCATTGAAATGCCATGACAAACATGAAATATATCCAAAAGGCCTCCCTCTTGCTAAACGTGATAATTCATCGGCCGTGAAAAAACAATAAACTGTACCATTAAAAAACACATCGCATATTGCTATATCGCAAGAATGCTAATAAGCTTTGCTCATATCGTTCCAAATGATTCTAATTGTGATAAATATTTTCATTAAAGAAACTTGAACAACGAAATCATAAATATTAAACAAAATCTCCTCTTGAATATAAATTTATGGGCCCACTACAAGTGTCATGTCACATCTTGCCAATCGCAATTGCTTAGAACTTCAACCATATTGATTTCTTATTTTGTCCTGAAACCGCCGATTGCAATATTACAATAATACAATTATGGAAATCGCACATCTCCCATGCTTAACACAATGATACGATAATATCACCATCTCATATCGACGCAGTAATTAAAGAATGAATTGTTTACCATCTAAAGAAGTTTTGTGATGCAATATATTTATGAATAATAAATAAATCACGTGAATCCATGACTTCAGTTAATTAATGGGTTCTAACAGTATTTATGGTTTCAAGGCCCAAGGAGATTTGGTGATCTATTTAGATTGATTTTCATTAAGAATTCCCTTTCCTTCATTTCAAAAGATTTATGTGTCCGCATGATTTTACGTTTAACTCCTATTTTCACTTCATTTTCTTTGTATTCTCTATATTGTATGATTTCTCCCGAGAGAGAATTGTGTAGAAAAATGACTAAGTCTAAGAAATGAAAGAAGTATGGTGAAGCCACACAATCTTCTACATTTTATGTAACAAAAATCCTTCCATTATTCTCAGCTACAACATGCACCATTGGCAGGGGGACTTCCTCATGGGAAACTATGTACCATCTACTAGAAAGCAAGGGTCCAAGGGTAATTCAAAGCAAAGCAACAATAGATTCTTCCCCTTCTTCTCAAGCTTCCCACTTTGAGGCTGTAAGCTCGTTCCTGCATATAATTGTTGCTAGACCAAATATTTTTCCATACACCGATATGGTAAAATGGATAATAGACAATATTAACATTACTAAGAGGGCATTCCAGACTTCAAGGAAAGTGGTTATTGGTTCCTTCACACCAGACTACCTCAAGAGAATGTATCATATGCTAGAACCATAAAAGGTATATGATAAAACCTTCCTCGAGAATTTTGCAGCAGAAAATGAGGAACCATCATACCCAATTAGGAAATGGAGAGTAAATTTCAACCAAGCACAAACAAGAGAAATTGGGTATGTATCCTATAGCACCTCTGGTTGCTTCCTACTATTATATTGTTGCCATGATGTGTATATTGTTTTGGTATGTCAACACTACCAAATTGTCTGTTGAATGGGTTCCTTTAATAGAAGCAACTCTGAATTATTTTTTAATGGAATGGGGCACTATCTTGTCTAATAACCTCACCTTACAAATCTAGGAATATAGAAAAAATAGATATGTTACCACTAGAACAGTCCCATCACTTTTTATGAGTGCATATATCATGGATGCAGTCTGTTTCACCACTAGTTTCCCAAATATGGCATGGAAATGGACCATTCAAGACCCTACCCCTATTCATGTATATCACAACATCCTGTGGGAATCAAATTTCCACACTCATTTTTACAAAATCTGTCAGGGAGTCATGCTACCTATCTACCAAGTTGTTTTCAACAAAAAGGCCCCAAGTTTATCTAATGAGGCCAAAATAGATATTTTACCAATAGGTAGGTGGTTCAGAGAATAATTGTTTACTTATGTTTGGGTCTTTGGAAGCATAGCATCCCCTAAAGTCCTCCCTTGGTATGTGCCTGATAAGCTTCTTTCAAGGGAGATTGCTTAGTAGACTATATGGGATGGGATAACCAAAACCGTAAAAGAATCCAAAAATTCCCTTTTCCCTTCTTTTCCCCTCCAATGTGATGTCTATGCATTGCATGATTTCAAGCATGTTGAGCTTAAAATCAATGAAATTTTATCTTTAAAGCTCACCACTATTCTAGGAAGACAGTTTGACCCCAATAAAGTTACTCATAATTTCACTGCTTCAATGAAAATAAGGCAATTCAATCATGAAAAATATGAATTTGATGATTTGTTTGAGTCAGCTGAGCTATTCTCAGAAGTAAAATATTTGGCTACTCTGAGGTTTGACCTGCAAAAGGTAACCCAATTCCACCAATACAGGAGGAAGATGTTACAGAAAGTCCCTTTGGATTTGTTGGATATGCCACAACCAAATGTTCAGGAAGAGCAGATCTCAAGCCATGATTCAGAGAAAGGCTGAGAACATAATTCTGAGCATAATTCAAAAGAGAAATTAGAACATGGTTTTGAAAAGACTTCAGAGTAGAAATCGACCCAAATCTCAGAAAAATCTCAAAGAAAAGCCTAGGGAAGAACCTATAGAATAGCCGAAGGAAGAGTCCTAAGAAGGACGCTCAAAAGGAATCTAAAAAGGCCTCGACAGAGAAATAAGTGGAAGATGTTTCCACCAATGTGCATACACATGAAACCCCCCTGAAAAATAGCTAGATGAGGCATGGTAGCAGTTTGATCAACAAATCAAAGGACAACAAGAGGATAAAAATTTTGAAACATAAACAACACTCAACACACCCCAAAATACTGAACAAATATCGCTCACTGATAGGGCTACTAAAAAATTTGTTTCCACATAATAGATTGAAATCATCCTGGCCTTCACCTCGACATAAATTATTCTTTGATTGGAGGCAATTCCTCGTCTTGATGTCTTTTGCAGTCCAAAACATTAGTCTATGGTAAAACGATAGAGGAAGAAAAGGAAAATAGAATAGTCCTCAGTGATAATTCCTGACAATGAGCCAAGGGATGTATTTTGGAAGGATACCCCATGGATACTTCAGATAATTTGACCAAACTATCATAGTTTGTAGGAGCTTATGCATATGCCACCAATTATAAGGCAGTGGAAGTCAAACAACTAATGAGGGAGAAAGATGAAAGGACACAACAATTAGAGCAACAGTTGACAGAAGAAAAAAAGAATGTAGACCATCAAATGAAAACAAAGATGGCACAACTACAACAGTGCTTTGATTAGTTAAAGCTCTAGTACCAAGCTGAGATAAGTGCTAAAGATGCTCAAATACAACAGCTACAATTTTCTGCGGAACAATTAAAATATAATCCTAAAATTGAGGACTTTTTAAAAGAGGCACTAGAACTCAATTCTTTTTCGTCAATGAAACAAGTAACGTTTTTTCATAGGTTATAGGTCATCAATCTAATGTGCAAGGAAAGAAATTCACTAATGAATCAAGCATCCGATCTAAGGATCACGTTCAACAATATTCATGAGAAGATTTCAAGATATATTATATGGCAAGATACTCCAAAAGGAATGGCTATAGGTCTCCTTAGGATAGAAGAATCTCACAAAGATATCCTCTTCACTCATTGGGATATTCAGCTAAAATAGGAAGAAACATAAATCGCAAGAGAAACTGATGGTGCAAACAACATCATTGAGATCATCAATGAAAGTTTGCATAATGCCAATCTGATATAGGAATTCCCACCTGGGAGTCTCCCTAATATCATAGCCCTAGAAATAAAATGGCAAGAAACTTCCACAACAAAAGAAGAAGCAATTAAAAAACTTACAAAACTAGACTATGAAGTGTATTGGAGATATTTGGTAAAGCCACACAATCATTGGCTAGTACTATGCTGCTAGCTGACTCAGCCATGCACATGTTGCTTTCCCTTTTAAATGGAGTGTATATAGGGCAGATGCTCATGAGGATGAAACAACCTCCCAAAATCAAGCCGATGATATATATATATATATATATATATATATATATATATATATATATATATATATATATATTATATATATATATATATACCACACACACATACGAGCTTTAGACAACAAATGAAAGAGTAGATACTGTTACATGCTTAGAGCTCGTCATTTCAAATTTTGTTTTTATGTAATTATGTCACTTATTTTTAAGGAGAGTTTGTTTAAACCTCCTCATAACTTCATGCAATGCCTATTTTTGTGCTTTTATTTTATTATATAAACCCTTTCATGTCTTTTTAATTAAAGGTTCCTGAATTTTATAAGGAAACTATTTAAAATATCACACTTTTGTACTTTAAAGTTTGTCTTGGTAGAATCATTGGATCATAGTCCTGAGATTTTGTGAAGAAGGTTTATAGAAGCTTGCACTTTTGTACTTTTTCAAACCATCTTAATAAGAAATACTGGACTGAAGCTACTTACTTTATGAGTAGACTGATATGCATAAGGTATTTCTATCTTTGTGTATTTATTTGTTCATGAATTAACAACTAGTTTTATTATATTGTTTATCATATGTATTTTTTCATACAATGTTGTATTCATTCACTTGTGAACATATTACAATTGTTATTTTTAATACATTGATGAACACATGTTTAAACGATATTTGATGTGATATATGTTTATAAATTATTTTGAGTAACTATTTAATCAAAATAATTATTTCAAAGGCTTTGCATTTCTGTTAGTATTTGGTTAATCTTCATTATCATGTACTAAAGGTAAACATTATAGATTGCACAAGTATAAGTAAAATCTTGGTTAATATATAGATAAGTTTTATATATGTGTGTTTTACTTGAAAACCACCCTATCTATCACTTAGTTTTTTGGTAATTGACCACCCTATGCATCCTATCACCTTTTTATTGGGAAATTGATCCCATTATATCCAGTCGGAGCCACTAATTCAAATGGAAAAGGGATGGTCTTCAAGTCCTAAATCGGGTGGTTTTCCCTCATGTTCTTGCAATGAATTTTGAGGCTTCAACATGACCTTACCTATTTGGAAGACACTTCAAGTTAAAAATAGATCATGGTAGTCTTAAATGCTTTTTGGAACAAATATTATCTTTAGAATAGAAGAAAAAATGGGTGACAAATATGTTGGGTTATGACTTTGAAATCATCGAAAAAAAAAGTGAAAAAAAACTGTTGTTGCAGATGCACTCTCAAGAAAATATGAGGATGTGGAAGCATTGCTTTGTGCCATTTCTATTATCCAACCTAGGTGGATAACCGAAGCAACGAATGAATGGAAGAACTATGAAGATGTATGGTCACTCATTCAAAAGTTGTAGCAAGATCCCAATACATCTGATACATTTAGCTGAGATCACTTATATTTTTGTAAGAATTCCCAACTCAACCAAAATATTCTTTTTGAATTTCACACATCTCACTTAGGACTGCACTCAGGATTTTTAAAAACTTACCATAGGGTCAAGTTGATTTTTTTTTTTGGGGGATGGCTTTAAATCTAATATTCATAAGTTTGTGGTAGAATGTTTCATTTTCCAACAAAATAAAGTTGAGACAATTAAGACCTCAGGTCTGTTACAACCATTATCCATTCCAGGTCAGCATTGGGAGGAGGTCTAAATGGATTTTATCACATATTTACCCAAGTCTGAAGCAAAGAGTGTGATCATGGTGGTAATTGGTAGAACTAACAAGTATGCACACTTTTGTACATTATCTCATTTATTGATACAATTCAAAAACTTCATGGAAATCCAAAGATTATAGTAAGTGACAGAGATGCCATTTTCACTGGAAATTTTTGGATAGAATTATTTTCTTGTCTTGGTACTCAATTCACTCATAGCACATCTTATCATCCTCAATCTTATGGGAAAACTGATATAGTGAAGAAACGTTTGTAAGGATATATTTTTTGTCTTATATCTGATAAAAAAACGCAATGGTTCAAGTGGTTACCACTAGCTGAATGTTGGTATAACACTTCCTTCCATACTGCAACAAAATGACCCCTTTTATGATGCTTTATGGATATCATACACCATCCATCGCATCATATTTAAGAGAAAATTATAATTTTCAAGCATTGGAAGATCACATCAAGCATCAACAATAAGTTCTCCAAATATTAAAAGATAACCTCACCCTGACACAGAATCGTATGAAACAATATGCATATCAACATCGCAGTGAAAGAAGTTTTGATGTAGGTGACTGGGTATTTTTATGGCTACAACCATACAAACAAATGTATCTCAAGCAAGTTAAGAAGGATAATAAATTATCACCTAAGTACTACGGTCTTTACAAGGTGTTGCAAAATATTCGTACCATGGCATACAAATTGTAAGTTCCTACATCTTCCCGAGTACACCCAGTTTTCCATGTTTCATGCTTAGAGAAGGTTATTAGTGACAAGCTTCTAGTTCAAACAATCTTTATAGAACTTGATGAAGAAGGAAAAATCATATTTGATCCTGAAGCAATCAAGAAACAAGAACCTGACAGCTTCAGAATCGATCAATTTCAGAGTATCACATTAAGTGGAAGAACTTGCTCATTGAAGATTCCACATCGAAGGATGAGAATTTTATACAAAGCATCCAAAACTACTCAAGTGTTGAGGACAACACGTTTTTGAAGGACAAGAGCATGTTAGGTCCCTATAATACTAGTGTATCCCCCTTATTGTTATTGTTGTTCCCATGTAGCCCCATATTGTTATTTTTGGGCCCCATAGAAGTCCACTATTGTTATTGTTGTGCCCTTACATTATTATTGTTATGTAGCCACCGATTATATTGTGATCCCTTAGACTCCTATATATACAAAGGAGGTCTTATTATTTGTATCATCTAATAATTGTTCATTTATTTAATGTACAAGAGGTTTTCCCCTCGAACAAGATAATTTTTAGGACATTGATCTATCTTTTTGTGAGTTGGTTGGATAACATTATCAAACCTTCTTCTAACATTCCCTTTTGGAGCATTCTTACATTTTTAATGATTTTCTTTATAAGGACATTTAACAACATAATGACCAACCCTTCTAGAAGAAAAATATTTGAAAGGAAGCTTACCTCTAAACCTACAAGTTCCTACCTAAATTTTCTTCACAAAATTTTCTTTTACTTCGTCTAATATGTAAGCTCTTCCCTTAAGCTCCTATTTTTCCTTCCATTTGTATGTAGTTTTGAATGTTGCTTCTTTGATATATGATGGACACCATTTTCTCATTTCATAAGCTTTTAAAATCCCATGGAGTTGTTCAATAGTGAGATTCTTCAAATGTTGTGTTTCTTCAATGGTAGAGACTTTGGAATCGAACTTTGAAGTTAGAGATCTTAGAATTTTCTCAACAACTGTAGAATATTTTATTTCATCACTGAGGTTTTTCATTGAGTTAATAATATCATCTACTCTAAGGAAAAATCTTGCAATTCTTTCATCATCATGCATTCTGACAGTCTCATATTGGATTATAATGTTTAAAGTTTAATGCTCTTTACCTTAGTGTCACCTTCATAGCTTTGGAGAATTTTTTCATTAAGCTACATGACCTTCAAAAATTCTAATCCTACCAAGCTTCCTAAGATACCATTGATCGCCTTTGCATTGGTCTCATACTATTTCTTCCCTACATCATCTGTGGAATAGAGGATGGGTATTGATATCGTCCTTCAACGATCACTCATACATCAGCTCCAAGTGACAGAAAATATGCTCTCATTGTAACTTTCCAAACTGTAAAGTTAATTCCATTAAACAAAGGTGGCCTGATAGAATATACTCCCTCTTAGGTGCTCATCTTGATGGATCTCCCTTTAAGAAATCAAGCTTCTTCTAAGGGACATACTTTGATTCCAATAATTGGGAAAAATATTGATTGGGGGGTGGGCGGGGGGGGATCAATACTTTTTAAATTCAAACTTCCATAAATTTATATTATGAAATATGTATGCTAATGTTATTAAAGAAACATGTGTATGTATGCTAATTCAGAGAAGGAAACTAGCATATATCCAACAAACTAATTTTTCATGTATTATATCAAATGATTATATTTAATAGTTGCATCAATATATTAATTACTTTTCAGTATGCAACAAAGAAAATAAATAAATCACAACAAATGAACAACACACAAATAGAACACCAAGAATTTTAGGTGGAAACCCAATGTGGGAGAAAAGCAACATTGTTATTATCTTTGTCTTTTTTCTTATGATATAAAGAAAATTATTGCATTTGTACTGGTGAAAACTCGTGTCAGTACGCAGATACCCACCTGCAAAAAGTTGCAATCTTCTCTCGTTCTCCAGTACCTACTAGAAGGGAGCTACAAGCCCCTGTACTTGTTTATCAGCTTCTACCAGAAGGAGATCCTACCCCTTCTAAAGGCTCCAACCCTCATATCCTTGTGGACCACTTTTACGAATATTTTAGACTGGATCCACTTTCCAAACAATCATCACACAATACGTAGGCCACGTTTTATCCAATTTTCAAACTAGACCCATTTTAATCATAAATCCAAACAAACTGAAGCATTGAATCTGAGACACTATCACACTGGAAATCAACTAAAATTATGAAGCATCAAATCACTGAATGCAGATCCCAACCAGAAGAAAAGAAAAAAAATGAAATTGTGTATACAAATGTACGAAATAAGACTCATGTATATGCGTGTTTCCTTTGTATAAAACCTACATATATATATCAGAATAATGAACACTGAGTCATCAGTCATTGAACCATACATAGAATAGATCACTTGAATCAATCATAGATTACTAAATCAAACATAAATCACCACATTGTAGCATCATTACCAATGAATATATCATTCATCATTTAACCCAGTCAATGTTGTTAGGTATAGATCATCATAATAGAGACATCATCAATAGACAACAACAATCAGAACATAATTGATCAAATGTCATTATCAAGCCATACAACAAAACCCTAGAATATATATGTGACTTCCACAAGACATATCAACATATGTACACGCTTACCATGCACAACACCTGCATACAGATCTGCACATAATGAAAATTATTTTGTAGAATATATACACGACCTTAGAGATATGGATCCATGTATGTACTCGATTATCTTGAAGGAAAAGTGTGCATAGATCTTGAATTACTGAGTCAAACCTTTGTTGCAATCACAACACATACTGCGCATACCTAACCATCATATATTCATATAAGAGCTTTATTATCATTGTTGATTTATCATTGTTAGCCAAAACAGATTAAGTAAGTATATTCATTATTATTTACTATAATTTCAGATCTATCATATCTAAGTCTTCTCCTTTCTTGTTGGTGCACACCTATTTCAGATTAAATCATTCATAGACAACCCAATACTTGTACACACAACAATTTGATCTCCATATCTTTATATAGTGTTTTCCTGAGCTAATACTTCAAGTAAATACCTTGGTTATGTTGTAAGTATTCATTGACGGGATCAAATAATTGTTGCCACACCCATCACTATGGGCCAATACCATGGTAAAATCCTCTAGTATCCATATTACCATGGTGAGGATTTTTTAGGTGACATTTGTTTACAATAACTATGTATGTACACAACCCTTCTACATAGGATCCACGTATACTTTCCCAAACTTCATATTTAATATTCTATCTCTAAACTGTCATTTCTCTGTGTATCACATCTGTAGCATCTGTTCCAATCATTTTGACATCTTTATTAAGTAATTTTTCAACAAGGAAACACAATAGTCATAAAGCCAACAATCTCCCCCTTTGGGCATTGCATTGGACACCGCTCTCTATTTATGTTAAATTAATCACTCCACATGGAATTTAAAATTGTTTTCCTTCTTCTCTTATTACCAAGTACTTAGATTTCCTTGGGATGTAACACAAATTTCCTTACCTAGTGCTTCCACATTTCCTAGTACTTGTCCCATTATTTATGAGTTTGAGACACTCGCTTGTGTCAATGTTTCACGTTGTGCACTTAGAGTCTTATTAGAGTCCCTTGTGTGGGAGAGTGAGTGAAACTTTTTGTGCATTTTTATGTCGTGCTCAAGACATATTCATGGTTCTATAATTAAGATGTGCTTCATGACGAGACGTACTGACTAACTATGTTTCACATGAAACACTTGTTACTTTCGATTTTAGCAATTTAAGGAGTACACTAATAGAATGAGTGTATGTATATTATCAATAAAAGTTTGACAAGCTCACATGGAATGAAACTAGTGGAAACATCATCTACCAATGGGCTACATACATCTTAGTTATTATTTCTTGCAAAGTTCGGAGATGTGGGAGTGTTGAGGTGAGGGAAGTGTCGACTTCCACACCCCCGGATTTGGTGGAAAATCCTAGTTTATTATCCAAGAAGGCAACAAAATTCCTAGTAATAGCCTTGATGAATGTACTTTATGTATTCACAACCCATCTGTAAAGGAAATATCATTATGATATCACCATGATGAATCAATGAAGAAACAATGGCAAGTAGAAGAGAAGAGGGCTTCCATGAAACTAAAATTCATTTGAAGGTACCAACTATTACTAGGTAGATAGAATTTATGATACAATCAACTTGTTGAACCACCATTCTACCTCGCAAATTAGATCATAGATGGAAAGGAACCAGATTGTGTTTACCTAAGGAATAGATCACAAAGAGCATAGCAAATCACTGTATAAAATGTTGGATCATAAAAACGAAAATTAATACACAATTGGAAGCACGGAGGAAGCACAATGAAAGCTTCCTTTGCGTATTCACACTCTGCGCAATGAAGACTTGCTCCACACCACCTCACCACTCCAAAGAAACCTGATAGCACAATGAAAGTTTTGGTCTCACCTTTTAGATTACAAAAGAAAAAGACAAATATTGTTTAAGTTAAATTCAATAAATAATGTGTGATATTATCACAAATGAATTAGAGAAAATCCAACAACAAGCTTCCTCCTGAAGAGCTCCATAGGATAAATTAATTTCAATATTAGCTGCAAAGCTTTGTTTCTATCATTAATTTAAGTATTATAATATTTTTTGGTTTAGTATTTGATTAATATGATTTGAATATCATGATTGATATCATATTATTAAACTAATACTAACTTGTGTTCATTGAAAATTTGGCTTCAATATACGTCTGTTAAGAACAGGGACTTCCCAGATCCAACGCTCCATGTTAGTAATGGATACACCCTTATAGTCAAATCCCAAATTTTGTTGAATGGTGGAATAGGAATCCTATTAACATTGTGAACCAAGCTACAAGAAGAGGAGCTGAGAGGAAATGATTTGGTTAATTTTTCACTACAGAAAAGAGTATAGGTATATCTAGTAAGGTGTGCCTTGTAAAGATTAATAATTCCAGGGATCCATTTGTTTTAAGCGAAAAACTCAATTTAGCGAAAAACTACATAACCAATGTTGAAACTATCTTTTCACAAAAATAAGGGGAAAGTGTACGAGGAAGTACAACTCATATGGTGAAAGTGTATATGAGTCACGTGCATAAAACATAATTCCCAGTCCCAATTTAGTGTTAGTGGAGATCTGTTATCTATTTTGCACTAGTCTCAACAATTTTGCTCACATTTAAGCAGTGTGTGAACACATTTAATAGTCATTGGTTTGATACAGATTTAATTGGTATCTATTTGATAGGATATGTCCATCCTCGAGGTTGATTTTTACTGTCAAATAATTGTTTTTAGTATAGTATGGTAAAAGTGATAAAAAATTAAATATTGTTCGAGAGAATTATAGAAACTATATTCCATTATGTGTTCATTCTTAAACCTATAAAATTTGTAAAATTATTAGACTACATATAAGGATCTAGTTGAAGAACAATTACAAAAACTTGTAAGAATTGAAAAAGAAAAATTGGACAATACAATGAATTGAATATCACAATATTGGTGAGAATCAATGCATAAAGAAACTAAGTTAAACTTAATTGTGTGCAAGCATTAAGGCTAATTAAACCTAAGTACACATCACATGTAGGCACTAAAGATAACCAAAGCTAATTAAAGCTAACTAAGTGCACACCACATGAAAGCACTAAAGTTAACCAAATCTAATTAAAGCTAACTAATGTGCATGTACACCAATGCCCCCTCCCCCTTAAGCATAACTTAGGTGAGTATGATGCAAGACGAATTACTCCTAGAAACAATGTTATTTTAGGTACCCATGTATAATGGATGAAAGAGGAAAGAGGGAAAACTGAGTGGGAAGAAAAATTCGCCACAAAATACAATGCAAAAATAAAACAAAAGACAACTGCTAGGAAGTTATGCCTTTCACCCCAAGCAAAAACTGAAACTGTTGCTCCGTGAAACTTTTGGTGAGGATGTTAGCAATCTACTCAGCACTTGATACTATTGCAGATAAATGATCCCATCATGGATATGGAGGAACAAATTTCGTTTTTAGAAGTCTAGGTATCAACTCCCATCTTTGGATCAAGGATTGGCTCTCCTTATCCATGGTTACATGCCAATATGGATTCTTTGTAACTTTAGCATGTGTTTGATGATCAAATGCATATAGCATATATGCATGCATGGGCATGACTAGCTCAATAGCTAAGAGTACATGTGGGCCCTTAGAAAATTGAGATCTCATCATATTTGCATCATCAACATCATTAATAGTAGAGGAATCAAAGTCCTCTTCTATGTTTTCAAAAGCAATTTATCCATCTATATCAGAGTCTTTATCACTAGCAGAGGAATACATTTCCTCATGTGCGACATCTTCGTTATTGGAGAAGATAAAATTCTCATCTCCAATATCTTCATTAGCAACAGAAGAAGCAAGGTCATCGTGTGCAACATTGTCTCAAGAATATTTGTCCATGTTATTGAAGAAGTCCTCACTTGTTTCATGGTTGCTATTACAAACCGAGCTCTCTGCCTCTAGATGGTGTTCTTCTAGATCATCTTCATCACCACATAATTCTTCCAATGTAGTCAAAATTTCATGTGTTGATTCAATATCTATGATATGATAAGGAATCAAATAATCTCAATATATAATAAAAGGCAGTAGTACTTGGTGTTGAATAATGCAAGGAAGTCTCAAGAAAGGTTCTAGAACTCTAGTGTACGAGGCAGCTCAAGCAAGAATCTCATTAAAGGAGATCATTAAAGAAAGCATCAAGGTGAATATTTCATCTTCACATGACAAGCATCTTTTCATTCTATATTCAAGTTTGCTTAAATGACTTCATGATTGCAAGGACATCTATGAATTGGATGGGTTATCAAGACTCCTTGCATGAAGAAGGAGAATAGACATAGTCCTCTATGTAACTGAAGTCATCAAAAGGTCTCCTCTGAATTTATGAAAAGGGATATTTATGAAGGATTCCATCAGATAGAAAAATTGGAGACATCAAATTGATGTAGATGATAAACTCATTCTCTAAAGGTGCAATAAATAAGGTCAAATGAAATCTAGTCTACATGAAAGTAAAAAGGCATCAAAGGATGTAGGATATCTTCACAAGGTCTTATATATAAGATCTAGGAATGAAGACAACCACCATTGATGCAATGGCAAGGTAACAAATATCTATGAACAAGAAGGTTACCTCATTCAACAACTTGTAGTCTCTATGCAAGATAGAGAAGGACAAGTTGATGGAAAAAATTTTGAAAGTTAAAAGAACTCAACCTTATGCTGAAAAGGAAGGCAAGGTTAGTCCTCAAGCAAGACAAAATAAGTATAGTTAAGATTCAATACTATAGAAATATTTTGGAAGCTCATATCACTGAAAAATGGAGGAAGCTGAAGAAAAGGGCCAAGGAAAGAGGGAGTAACAAATCTCTCCTATGAGTAAGATAGTATTCCTCACAAAAAGGTCTTATCATAAGCTCCTAGATCTTGTGATTATGATAATAATATGCATCATGGCACCATGGAAGCATTAGAAGCAAGAGCTCATCACATCACCATGGGAATCATGAAGGACAAAATGGAATAAAATACATGGCAGTCAAGCATGAAGGATATAGCTCTTGGGAATATCATTTAACGTTGAAGGAAAGACAGATGTCATCCATGACAGAGCTCATCATACATCAAGGCAAAAAGCAAACATTTTCTAGATGGATATGCAAGATCCTAAAAGTTCTCTGATGGAATCCTCATCAGAGAGTTCACTAATCTATAGGGGAAGCAAGTGTTTCATCAGGAACTCCAACTTATGGAATTCATGGGATGATGGTGTGATGACATGAAGCAGATCAAGGGATTGAATATCTTTTCAAACAAGGAAGTTGTTGGAAGAATCCTAGATGACCTAAAGGTAAAATGAGGTACTATGTATGCATGCATTTAATATTATAATTTTATGTCATATGGTTGCAGGGAACATGGATCATTACTTCTCTCTTGAGAAGCATGATTAAGAGAAAAAAGATCTTCTCCTCTTAAAGAACACAGGAAGGCATAAATCACACTAGATGAAATCAAAATAATATGTCCTCATATGAAGTATGAGGTAGTTGACTAAGGAAATCTGATTGAAAGCTCCTAGAAATGGAATGTGTGAGGAAGGAAGAGATTGTGAGATATGCAACCATGATGAAAGTGATCAACATCTAAAATACCAAGAAGATTTGACTAGGAAATCTTCTGGAAAGATATGAAGACTTTAATGAAAGTGTGAAAAAGATGAAGACCCTTGATAATGGTTATCTTTGGGAGATTTGTTAACATGTATGCAAGATGTTGATACTTACATGAGGATGGCATGATGAAGAACCACCTTGAAAGGTACAATTTGATTTAATGTTATGTTTTGATTTCCTGAATAATATCTGGATGAGTTCATGTAGGGCTACTGGAATACGAGTTGTAAGTACAAGTACAACTAGCATTCATGTCGTGGATGGAAATCCCTGAAAGAGATATGATTAGGAAGAAGTATCCATATGAAGAAGGTTCCAGACATGTACCAAGAAGGCCACTTTCCATGAAAGAAGGAATGACATGACATAATAAGAATGAAAGTGATCGATGGTTGTTGCCTTATAAGGAAGAATCTCAACTAAATTTCATGACATCAAGGACAAAATTTAATCAAGCGGCTAAGAGGGAGTGCTGACATGTCCCTGATCAAGAGGGAGTTTGAATTAAGATCACCCCTGATTACAAAGGAGTGACAATTGTGTTTTTCCATGTCATGTGTCATGCACTAGACCAAGACTAACAACTGTAAGTCTAGATTAAGGCCATGAATGGAAATGTAGACACATGATAGACACAACATTCTTGTCTTCACCTGGGAAGAGAGAATGGTAGGATTGGGTAATCATTTGGCATCTGATATTCTTTGAGGATGTGTAGGGCATCCAAGGTAAGAGTAGGCAAGAAGATCAATATTATTTGAGGGCTTGGAACCCAAGATAAAAATAGTTCTAGAAGGTCATACTTAGTGAACACTTGGGTGGGTATGTACCTTGAGAGACAATGGTAAAGGTGTCTATAAATCATTTGTCTCGCCAGCATTGTAGCTCATGGTCTCGTGGAGAGATGGAGTTGTTAATGAAGGCCTTGCACTATGAAAATGTTGATTGATATGATGTTATATAGATGGGATTACTAATCCAAATTTTTCTTATGAGAAATTCTTCAGATTGAGAATAACCAAGTACCATTGTAAATACCTCCTTAGTTAAGAGGGAGTTTTGAAGAAAATGGTAACTAGGTTTGGTATTTTTCAATATAATTTTGATCTTTGTACTTGCCAAGAAAAATAAATATTATTTTCATATAATTATATGAATGATTTTCTTTCTCATTCTGTAGGTCTAGGAAAGTCAAAGAGTCAAGATTATGTTAAATAGATATTTATGAGCATTTATGTAATGTACATGGGTCAACCTAGTGTTAAGAAGCCCACCAAGACAAGCACTATTCTTCAGCAAAGAAGACTACAAGCGGAACAATGAACAAAACATCATGTCGACCTGCAAAAATGAATTAAACAACTAAAAGATGACATGTTAGCTCATATAAATGACACAACAATTCACTTGGTCATGTCAGCTCAAATACAGTGTCAAACCACTATAAATAGGGATGTAAAGTTTAGAATTACAGTAAGATAATTTCAGATATCTCTAGAACTTCTGAGGTGTAGGAACTCACTTTTTTTCTGAGATGATTCAAGTGAAGTACAAGGACTTTAATCCACATTACAGGAAATAGTATCTTGGACCTATTAAATCTCGTACAAGGTACAGGGAGCAGACATCTCGGATAAAGTGGAGTGGGACAGTATTTTAGATAAATGAAGTGGCTCAGAATATCAAATGAGAACATCAGTCCTATGTTTCCCGGACGGACATCATGATCTATGTCTTAGCATAGCTAACATAGTCATGTGTGATGTGGAGTATCTATGTGATCTCATAGTTACATAGTTACAGTCTCATGAGAAGGATTTCAATGTGGCATACATCTTAAACATAGTCATGACCTCGACATCATTGCAATCATGATGAAAAACTCAATTTAGCTATTATATATATACCTCATAATGGAGATCTCAGTGTTATAAAAAAGACCTCGGTGAAGATGTAGCATTGGTGCAATAGTGATGAAGATCTCAATGAAGATGCAATCATGGTGCAACAATAATTAAGATCATTATGGTACGGTAGTGGTGGCCTCAATGGTGGAGTAATGATGATGATCTTATCAGTGACAAACAAGTGAATTGGTGTCTTGATCTTGGAGTGGCATGATGGGTCAAGGGTCAAGGTCTTGGTGTTTGTCAATTATAATCTCTATAAGAAGAATTCTTTGCGGGTTTTCCTCTCCAAGAGGGAGAGGTTTTGGCCCTGGTAGAAAGCCAAACATCCTGTGTTCTTGTCTCCTTGTTTTGGTAGAATTTTGATGAAGAAAACAAACACTAATAATAAGAAGAAGATCAAGCTAAGATAAATTGTCAAAGCACTTCCAAAAATTGTTATCAAGTCTAGAAGAATCGCATTCATCCTATGTGCCCTAGACTCTTCAACACCTATAATAATAGTATATCCTCCTTATTTTTATTGTCAGTGTAGCCCCCTTATTGTTATTGTTGTGCCCTTGCATTATTATTGTTATGTAGTCCCTTATTATATTGTGACCCCTTAGACTTCCATATAAAGAAAGGAGGTATTATCATTTTTATCTTCAAATAATTGCTTATTTATGTAATGTAAAGGGGTTTTCCCCGTCACTATGATTAACATTCACCAAAAACATTTAAGGCTCCAAAATTTAGTATCAAATAGGTGATCTATGGAAAATCGTCATAAATTTCTCTCTGTGCATCGGATTTGAATTTCATAAAAATTAATTAAAAATTCATGAACATTGGTTTTTCATGTATCATGTTTAGAGTCAAAGGTTGAAATAGTGACACATGGCATTATGTACAAGTTATCTCTACTCAACTAGTCTGTAATTAGGTCCTCGTGGGAGATTGGGCATAAATATTTCTTGAAGATTCCAATTGCAGTCTAACTTCTGGGGTTGGAAGTAAGACTCAGAGGTCTACCATAGGACATAATTTCAGACCTTGGAGATCCAAATTTATAGATATACAATAGATTCAACATTGAGCTTGTACAAAGAAAGAAAAATGTGTGTATTTTTCTAAAGTTGGCATAAGTTTTTCTTGAAAAAACAGTTTGAAGTGATTCAAGGGGCATAGTGAAGCATAAATATCATTTTTTGATCCAAAATGACTCTAAGAAACAAAATGGAAACACCTATTAGGAAACTGGAAATATATACCATGCTGCATGAAGAAGAGGAAGACATGCATGATATATCAAAATTATGAGACCAAGTGCAACAAATTCTGCTCCCACAAAGAGTAACCAAAACATAAATGGAAGATAAGATAGATAATTTGAAGAATGGATTAGAATCATACATGGAATGTTTGAAGGATGGATTAAAAGTTGACATGGAAACTAATATGGAAGGTTAGAAGGAAGGTTTGACAAAGTTGCTACAAGAAATGCTTCCTAATGGTGAAAAGGTATTAGATGAAACTCATGATGAGAACAAAAGGAATCTTAATCATGATTTTAGAGACTCTAACTTTGGATTGAAGACCCAACATATTACAAATATTGATATGAGGTATTTTGATGGCAAGGATCCAGTAACATGGATACTACAGATGGAGCAATATTTTGATCTCCATAATGTGCAACACACACAAAAGGTACGTGTTGCATCTTTATATTTAGAACCCAATTAGTTTGTATGGTATTGATGGCTTTGTTCTTGTAAACCACTTATCACTTGGTTAATTTTTATGGAGGAAATAATATCACATTATGAGGATACAAAGAGAAACACCTTATTTATCCAATTGATATATCTCAAACAAAAGGGTTCAATGGCAGATCACATTGAGGACTTCCAAAAGATTGAATATCAGGGTAAATGATATTCCACAGGATCATATGATTGATGTCTTCATAGGGACTTTAAAGGAGAACATCCAACATGAATTTCGCCTTTGGGAACCTGATGCATTGGAGAAGGCATTCAGTGTGGCAAGAAAATTTGAAAGAAAAATTATGACAACAAGGAATTCTACCGCTCACAACTATAAAGATGGAAGTGTTGTAGCTCTTAGACTTCCACAACCTACAAGGTTGACACCACAACAATTAGAGGAAAAAAGAGAAGAATGGATTTGTCGCAGTTGTGATAGAAAAAACAATAAAGGTCATAAGTGTGTTGAGAAGAAATTATTTTACATAGATTATGAAGAGGAGGAATAAAAGGAACAAGAAATGTCGAAAGAAGAGCATATACACCCAGAACCAACCCCTGAAAAATAAGAAATGAATATGACCATATCTTTTAATGCATTGGTAGGAATTCTCACTCCTCAAACTCTCAAGATAGAAGGACATATAAAAAATAAAAAGGTAGTAGTGTTGATTGATTCAGGTACTACCCATAATTTTATTCATTAAAAGATAGCCAAGGAATTGAATTTTCTTCCTATATCCAGCACCAGAGTGTCAAGTGATGGTTGCAAATGGAGGAACTATAAATTTGTATGGAAAATGTTATAATATCAAGCTATACATGGGGGAACATGTATTGAATAGTCTAATTCTTTCCATTCTAATAAGTGGTGTTGATGTTGTACTAGGAGTCCAATGGTTACAATCTTTGGGGATGATAGCTTTTAATTTTCAAGAAAATGTCTTGTATTTTTTTTGGAAGGAAAGGACGTTGAATTAAAGGGTATTGCAAGAAAACCAAGAAATATGACCAACTCTGATGGGATGACAAAGATCCTAAAGAAAGAAAAATGGGGTGTAATTACATAATTATGCTCACTAGAGGTTCAAACATCAAAATCATTTATTTCTCCAGATCTCCAAAACGTCTTGGACAAACATTCCAAGGTATTTGGGAATCCCAAAAGCCTCCCTCCTATTTTTTATCATGGTAATGCTATTCATTTGATTCAAGCAAGTGTTCCTCCAAACATTAGGCCTTATAAATATCCCTATGCCAAAAAGAGTGAAATCAAACATATGGTTGTAGAAATGTTAGAGGTCAGTATAATTAAACCTAGCCAAGGTTATTTCTCTGCTCTAGTAGTATTGGTACACAAGAAGGATGGATCATGGTGCATGTGTCTGAATTATAGGGAGCTCAAAAATCTCACTATTAAAGACAAATTTCCCATTCTTGTCATTGATGAATTGTTGGATGAATTACATCGAGCAATTTACTTCACCAAGTTAGATCTTTGTTTAGGATATCATCAAATTAGAATGAAGAATGCAGATCTTTTGAAAATGGCTTTTAGAACTCATGAGGGTCATTATGAATTTTTGGGCATGGCGTTTGGTCTTACTAATGCACCTTCCTCATTTCAAGGTTTGATGAATTCTATTTTCAAACCCTTAGAAAATTTGTGTTAGTATTTTTTGATGATATACTAATCTATACCAAGTCTTGGATGGATCACGCTCAACATGTTGACAAGGTGCTCAAACTATTGAAGGAGAAACAATTATATGTGAAAACCTCCAAGTTTTTCTTTGGAGTACAACAGGTGGAATATTTTATTCATATTGTATCTCATGAGGGTGTTTATGTAGACCCTAAAAAAATTAAAGCCATTAAGGGACGGAAAATCCCCACAACCATACAACATCTTCAAGGATTTCTCAAGTTGACAAGGTATTATCACATGTTTGTTAATAGTTATGGGAGAATAATGGCAGCTTTAACATAATTACTGAAGAAAGATGAATTTTCTTGGACTCTAGAAGCAACTAATGCCTTTGAACATCTTAAAGAGGTAATGTGCCAAGCACCGACCTTTGTTATGCCAGACTTCACAAAAACCTTTATTGTGGAATGTGATGCCTTAGGAAATGAAATTGGTGTTATTTTAATGCAAGAAGGAAGACCCATTGCTTTCGAAAGTTGTCCAATCAAAGGAAAATATTACGCAAAACTATTTATGAGAAGGAAATGTCGGAAATACTACATGCACTAAAGAAATGGCGACCTTACCTAACACTTCAAGGTAAAAACAGATAATGATAGTCTTAAATACTTTTCGGAACAAAAATTATATTTAGAAGAGAAACAAAATGGATCACAAAGATGTTGGGTTATGACTTTGAAATCATCTACAAAAAAGGGAATAAAAATGTTGTTGAAAATGCACTCTCATGAAAGGATGAGGATGTGGAAGCATTACTTTGTGCCATTTTTATTATCCAACTTGACTGGACAACAGAAGCAAGGGATGAATGGAAGAATGACGAAGGGGTGTGGACACTCATTCAAAAGTTGCAGCTATAGGTTTTAACTTTGTACAACAATTGCCTGCAAACAAATTTTTAAAACAAAAACTATCCAATGGTGAGAACATAAAACAAATACAAAGGGATTTTCCCCTCGATCCCAAAATCGGGACTACCAAATTGATTTTTCATTATGTTCCTTTCAATGTTACAATACATATATATACATGTCAAAGCATTCATAAAGCCCAATCCACTAACCCTAGATTAGAACATAACTATAGTTCCCTTGACCAGATCTACAAAATACAATGGGTAGAAAACCATCATGCCCAAAACCATGTTCAAAACCCATGCACAAAACCATGGGTAGGTCTACCCACCATCTTTGGTTCCTCACCGCATCCTTGGGTCACATATATATAGAAAACAAAAATCCCAGGGCACTGCCCCAGACCCTGTGCAACCCCTATAATTCCCCCGATAGGGGAGGGTTGTTTTCCCCCCGTATGACCCCCCTGTTGTGATCGACGCAACAAAAGAATATAATACACACCCAATAACAGCAAGATCCCAGTACATATGATGAATTTAGTTTGAAATATGATTCATTATGTTACAAATATTTCTTATACCTTTGTAACAATTCTCATCTCAAGCAAAATATTATTTTTGAATTGCACACCTCTCCCTTAGGAAAGAACTTAATATTTTAAAAAACTTACCACAAGGTCAAGAAGGAATTTTTTTGGGATGGCCTTAAATTTGATATTCAGAAGTTTGTGACAAAATGTTTGGTTTGTCAACAAAATAAAGTTGATACAATTAAAACATCAGGTGTAATACAACCTTTAGTCATTCCAAGTCAACGTTGGGAGGAGGTCTCAATGGATTTTATCACAGGTTTACCCAACTCTAAAGGAAAGAGTGTCATCGTCGTGATCATTGATAGAATTACCAAGTATGCACACATTTGTGCATTATTTGATCCTTTTAGAGCTAGTGCAGTTGCTACTGCATTATGAAAACAATTCAAAAGATTCATGGAAACCCAAAGATTATTTTAAGTGTAAGAGATTGCATTTTTACTGGAAATTTTTGGACATAATTATTTTCTTGTATTGGTACTCAGTGAGCTCATAGTGTTGGCATTATGATACCAGTGTTTTCCTTGATGATAACTTACTCAGATGACAATTCACAGTGTAGCAGGTTAGCAACAAAAAATTATAGATCAAACTCCAAAGAATGAAGAAAGAGAGGTATATGCAGGTTCACTTTGTCCAAGGAGCATATACACGCGGGTTAACAGAACAAAATGAGTGTATAATGTATACATGCAATTTCATAGGAGGAAAAGCACGTACATGTTGAAAAACTAATTTTTTGGTCTGAGAGATTCGGTCCAATGTATTTTTGATCCAAGGTATTTGGTCCAAGGTATTGACCCTAGGTATTTGGTCCAAGGTATTGATCCTAAGTGGTTTTTTTCTTGTTAGTATCAGTCTTTGAAACCTTCCACCAGTGATCAAATATGCTCTTACAAAGTGGTTTTAGGATGTTAAAGTCAAATTTTGTCATTTCAGTGAGTCTTCAAGTAAACTTTGGTCACTAGGTATTAGGTCTAGGGTTTGTTTTTACTCCTTTCAAAGTTGTCCAAATGTCAGTCCATGTCACCATTCATCTAAGTGTACCATCATTCAAAGATTTTTCATCATCATTTCACGTTCCAATGGGTCATTTTACACCTTGTTCATGCTTCAATTGTACTTGGGTAAGGCTCATTTCCCTCTCCTAGGGTTTTGAAGGTAATTTCTCTTAGATGGTCAAATCATCAACAAAACTTGTATCCTAATGTTGATACACCTTCCCCTATCCTTATTATACCTTATTAAATAGTTCCCATCACTGATATCCCTCAAATTCCCCATTTTTCCACAAACCCTAGTTTCTTGCTACAATTTGGCAATTTTTAGCCTAGGCCTATCTTTTTCCCTTTTGAACCCCTTCCTCTCACTCAACATTTGAAATTCCACTTTCCCCTATTTCCTAACATCCATCCATACTTCCCAAAATTTTCTTAAGAATTTAGAAGCCCCTTATCCCATTCATTTCACTTCATTTCGCCAAATCCCTTGTTCCACACTTCAGGGTAGGTTTTACTCAAATTGCATTTTTGAGACATAGAAGATGAATTTGACAACAGTGAGAGAGGTTTTTGTCCAAAATATGCCAAGGAAGAAAAACCTCCTTCAAATTTTACACAGGTGTCATGGTTTAGAGAAATGTCAAAAATAACGTTGCCTCAAGAGGGTTGCTGCACCTCTGGAGTGGCCTTGGGAAAATCAAGCTTTCTCCTAGCTTGGTTGGCCAAATGACTTTCTTGATGAGTTAAATGATAACTAGACACAAATTTATTCCCAGTTATCTATCATGAGCTCCATTTGGAGTTTAGGAAGACCTTCAAACATTGACTGCAACAACACTCTGCCTTTAAGCAACCTCATTTTGCACATTTTGACCAATCTTGGGAAATTTGCCTTTTGATATGGCACATGAACTCCAACTTGAAAAATTCAAGTTGTGTTGGAAATTAGACTCAATAAGATTTCCAATGAGCTATCCTACGCCCAATTTAGACACCAGGAAGGCCTCCAAAATTGGTCTGTAAAAAGGCACTATGCACCTATTCCTTGGTGCTACGCACCTATTCCTAAAGCTAGAAACACTTAAAAACTCTTCCAAACTTCCTAAAAATCAAATTAAAGATTTCTCCAAGTAAGTAAAACATTCCTCCTTATTCAGAGAAGTTGTTTTTAGTTCCTTGGATGTTTGTGGTTTCCTTTAAGAAAAACCCTAGCTAAATTGCTAACATAAACCCTATCTAATTCTTAAATCATGTTTTGCAAGTTTTTTAAAGCACATTGCTCTTCTTTTCCACTTCATCCATTTTCAGCTTGGAAAATCCCATGCCCTTTCCCTAAAATCATCAACATTCACTCCCTAAACCCCACTCCCATTTACCAAACCCTAGACCTATACTCTATCCCAAACCCTAACTCCCACTTCCTATTCCTTCACTACATCCACTTCATTATCAAATCCCTCATTCCACATTCATAATACCATCCACTACCGTCATTCCCAAAAGAAACCCTTCCTCCTAGCATTCACTTCCTTATACACACCACTCACCACATATTTCAAAATCTCTTCATACTCATCTGCTTTCACTTCAAATTCATAAGCATGGAGACAGATTCAGACTATGAGAGGGAAGAAGAAACTCTCAGTGATTCTTCTAGAGAAGCTCATGTACCAAAAAAGCCACACAAAGGGAAAAGATCATCCGGGAGGACACTATTAGTTTCAAGAGTTGTTTTCTTGTCCTCTTGCTATATCTTGTTTTATACATCATTCTTGCTATGAGCTTGCCCGATTGTTTATCATTCATCTACATAATGGCCAAGTGAACCTTGCTGGTGTCTCCTACACCTTGTCACCTACCACTATCTCAGAAACAACAAGCATTCCAAATGTTGGTGAACAGTGGAATAAAGGATAGTATGTTGATAGTATAATTAAGAGGCTTAAGCCAAAGTTGAAAAAGAGCCTTAAGAAAGCAAAAAGAGAATGATAAACTCAAAGATATTGACTAAAGCATCATTGGCCCAACATAGCACATAATAAAGACCACTTAGGCCAAATTTCAAGAAATTTGGTAAAGTTTTGGTTATTTTTGAATTTTTTAGGCAAAAAACAGGTTTTTCCGGCAGGTGTGTAGCGCCACCTGGCACTCGCTTTTGATAGGGACCTCCATTTGAAGACAACTTGGCATTTTTGGATTCCGTATGAAAAGTTATGCATGCTCAGAAATTACTAGGAAATTTTGACAAGTTTTGGACCTCCAAAAGGGCCAAAAACACCTCAAAAATGCCCTCTCTGCCACTTTTTGGCCACACAAGAAGCAGTCTTGGGAGATTGCAATTTTGGAGGGGCAAATGGACTCTAAATCAAAAAATTCAAGTTGTTCCAGAAAGTAGAATCACTGGGCTTTCCAACAAGCTATCCTACACCTGACTTGGAACCCAGAAAGCCTTCCAAAATCAGCTGGGAAAAAGTGCTACGCATAGAAAAAGTGGCGATACGCATAGAAAAAGTGGCACTACACACAAGATGAAAAAGTGTCAAATTTTGCTCAAAAACTCGGTTTTTTGCCTAGTTTTCTTCTAGTTTGACGTTTTCTATCTTATGGTAAAATTCATGATGTGAAATGATGTAAATTGATCTACTATGATGTAAAAATGATAAAAATTGACTTGATAAGGTAGATAAATCAGTTGTAGGTGGTTTAGAGTTGAATGAATCAGTTTCCTAGGTTTTAGAGGCAAGCTATTCCACTACGTATTTTTGTGTTCCTAGTTTAGATATGGTTGAAACCACCCCTCTTCTCATGGATTCGACCCATGATGGATAGCACAAGTGGTTTGGAGGTCTATATCATGTGTTTTTTCAGTCATTTTTAAAGGTTGGTCTCTTGTGAATGCATAGAGCATTATTGTACATTCATTTCTGCAGTTTGGCAAGGAATGGACCAGGGCTTGCAGCATTTTGTGGGATTCTTGTGGCAATGTAATTTAATATTGTTTCTCCTTCCGTAATTCAAGTTACCATGTGTTTATGTGTTCCATTATCTCTCTCTTTTTCAGTTTAACTAAATGAATCAAGTATAAAGGTGGAAATCATTGATGTTGCAGTGCTCTACCTTAGGGTTTGTTTAGCTTTACATGTTTTCTATTGTTTGAAGAGGATTCACGACACTTTCATGCCCTCTCCAACTCCTCACCAGTATTAAGACTATCCATTTCACTTAATTCAAAGTACTAACGCATTTTCTTACCTCGCCCCACAAAAATCTCTGCAAGACTGAGTTCATTCCTTGGACCTAAAACTGCCTTTCACATTTGATCTAGCAAACCAACATAAAAATCAATCAAACTCCTCTGAGAATATACCTAGCCTAAAATTAGTCTTTACATCAGTCATCTCAAGCCTCATTTTCTATATTTTCCTAGGATTGACAAGGAGAGAGCCCTCTCCCGACCTGGTAAGGCTAGTTACCAGGTTAAGCATGGTTTGATGTTACCCTAGACCTACCTTTCACAGCCTGAGGTAGATTTAGGCCATAACATAGTGGTGACCATACTGGGGAAGAAAATTTTGTTGGTTCGTTATTGTTGTTTGCTTTATAAACTACAAACAGAGCCTGAAGTTAGCCAGGTAGCCTTCAAACTACTCTTGCTTTGCAAGTGCATAAGTAGATGAATGTTGTTTCAGTCAATCTCTGGTCTAGTTTATGAACTGAACATCTGAATTGCAAATTGCCCCAGTACATTAAACAGGGGAAGAGGTGACAGATCTTCTCTAGGAAAGATCATTCAAGTTACAGTTCTGATTGTTGATGGTGGACAATGATCAGACACCGAAAGGCTAAAATCATTCACCCGACGATTCCAAATCAATTTCGAGATCAGATCCAAGGACTCCACTGGAGGATGAACGTGACCAGCAAAAACATGAAAGGACAATATGGACAGATTAGGTATTCAAGTTGGAATTTCATCCAAGACATTTTGTTCTTTTTTGTAAATTATTTCTTCTCTTTTCCCGAGAATGTCAAGAACACTTTGCAAAGTATATTGCATTTGAGAAAAGATCCTCGGCCTACATTTGATTCCTTCCTTTTGAAGATTGTGAATACCAAAGATTTTCATGCCTTTGAGGTTGATCAAGATCCTTTTTTCTAAAGCTTGTGATAACCGTCTTCAAAATGATGAACCTCAAGAGACCAAGACTGATTCTACTCCTTCTGTACATACCCCTATACCTTATAAAATTCTAGATCGATACAAGCCTATGATTTTACCTCCTATATCCCATGCTTTCCCTAAAAATCATGGCCTATATCTACCAAGATTTGATGGTGAACGCGACAACATCACTGCTGAGAGACATGTATTGAATTTTGAGTCTTTTCTTGATCTTTTTGAAGTTAATGAAGAAGATGTCAGTATTAGGCTTTTTGCTCTTTCTTTGCAAGGCAAAGTCAAGAGTTGGTTCAAGACCTTGCCTTATGTGAGCATCTTAGATTTACAGCAGTTTGTCAAAGTTTTCCTCGACAGGTGGGTGGTCAGACAGAACCCTTTCTTGATTATAGAAGAGTATAACCAGTTGAAAAGATAGCTAGGGGAGACAATACAACAGTTTTCTGCCAGATTTAACCAAGTCTACTTTTTGATGCTGGTTAATATAAGACCTCCTCCTAGATCCACTCTCTTACACTACCCGAAAGCTTTTGATCCGGAAATGGAGTTTCAGCTGAGGGAAAGGAACCTTGCAACACTTGAAGAGATGCAGAACAATGCAATAGATGTAGAGGCTCATTTACTGATCAGAAGGGCAAAGTTGAAGGAAGAAGAGAGGAATAACATAGATCCAAAGGAATCGACACCTTTAGAGGTAAAGCTCGACATTTTGGTAAATGTAGTGGAAGAGATGATGCAAAATATCACCACAAGGAATGAGTATAATGTTCAAGACCATGGCTTGCAGATTTAGGAAGAACAAGTTACTGATCCAAAACTTTTTGTTTCTTATCCCAGTTGTCATATACCTGATAATGATTGTTTTATAGATCATCTTGGAGAAGAGAGATTTGTTGATATGACATGTATGCTTGATGATGTGTTTTATATTGACGATTTGCCTTAGTTTGTTCAGTATGATGATGATTATGTTCTCCAAACAAAAGCTAATCTTACAGACAAATCAGTAGCTAGTTTGTGGGAGGAGGAAGTTCACTTTCAGCAGCTCGAGTACAGTGATCAGCTGATGCATATTAGCCATGTAAGTGAGAAGGAAAGTATAGAAAATGTTGAAGTAAGTGAAGGATATTTTCCTTTCTATTTTGCTTCGTTTCAGTTCATCAGAGACAACTTTCATGCAATCAGAAATCAACCATCAACAAGTCTTGATCAGGACCATCTTGAGGGCAATGAAATCCTTGTTCAAGACTCTTCATATCCAAATTTGCAACCTCCGATTGCCATTGATTCTCAAGTTACAAATGAAGACTTGGAAGCTAGAACATATTATCAAATGATGCAAGATGATTCTGTTCCATTATGTTTTGAATCATTTCAGTCTTTGAAGGGAAATTTGCATAGTATATCCTCAAATGAGTAGCATGTAGAGAGTCATGCAATCTCATTAGAACCAATCGAAAATGGGTTGCAATAGTCTTTTCAGGTTTTTCGCGATCTAGTAGCTGATGTGTTAGATGATGTTTGCAGTCAAAGTCCTTCTCCATTAGCTACCTGTGAGCTTGAAGAAAGTAAAGATACAAACTTGATTCGACAGCCAGTTTCTTTGTCAATTTCAGCAGGAGTCTCATCACAAAGCTCAGATGAAAGTTTGCATTCATGGTACGAGGAGAAGAAAAGTAATCCATTGGATGAGCTAAGTCCTAGTGTGCATGAATTTCAAGATCCTTATGCAGTGTTTTTGGAGCTAGATCAAGATCCTAGTGTGTTTTTGCATGCCTTTGAGCTTGATCAAGATCCTTTTTCTGAAGCTTTTGATAACCGTCTTCAAAATCATGAGCCTCAAGAGACCAAGACTGATTCTACTCCTTTTGTACATACCCATATACCTTGTAAAATTCTAGATTGATACAAGCCTCTGATTTTACCTCCTATATCCCATGCTTTCCCTAAAAATCATGACCTATATCTACCAAGATTTGATGGTGAACGTGACAACATCACTGCTGAGAGACATGTGTAGAAAGTTTTCCTCAACAAGTGGGTGGTCAGATAGAACCTTTTCTTGATTATAGAAGAGTATAACCAGTTGAAAATATAGCCAGGGGAGACAATAGAATAGTTTTCTGCCAGATTTAACCAAATCTACTTTTCGATGCTGGTTAATATAAGACCTCCTCCTGGATCCGCTCTCTTGCACTACCTGGAAGCTTTTGATCTGAAAGTGGAGTTTCAGCTGAGGGAAAGGAACCTTGCAACACTTGAAGAGATGCAAAATAGTGCAGTAGATGTCGAGGCTCATTTACTTATCAAAAGGGAAAAGTTGAAGGAGGAAGAGATGAAGAACATAGATCCGAAGGAATCAACATCTTTAGAGGTAAAGCTTGACATTTTGGTAAATGCAGTGGAAGAGATGATGCAAAATATCACCACAAGGAATAAGTATAATTTTCAAGATCATGGCTTGCAGATTGAGGAAGAATAAGTTGTTGATCCAAAACATTTTGTTTCTTATCCTTGTTGTCATAGACCTGATAATGATTGTTTTATAGATCATCATGGAGAAGAGAGATCTATTGATATGACATGTATGCTTGATGATGTGTTTTATACTGATGATTTGCCTCAGCTTGATGAGTATGATGATGATTATGTTCTCCAAATGGAAGCTAATCTTACAAACAAGTCAGCAGCTAGTTTGTGGGAGGAGGAAGATCACTTTTAGCAGCTCAAGTACAGTGATCAGCCAATGCATATCAGCCATGTAAGTGAGGAGGAAAGTATAGAAAATGTTGAAGTAAGTGAAGGATCTTTTCCTTTTTTTTTGCTTCATTTCATTTCATCATAGACAACTTTCATGCAATCAGAAATCAACCGTCAACAAGTCTTGATCTGGACCATCTTGAGGGCAATGAAATCCTTGTTCAAGACTCTTCATATCCAGATTTGCAGCCTCCGATTGCCATTGATTGTCAAGTTACAAATGAAGACTTGGAAGCTAGAACATATGATCAAATGATGGAAGATGATTCTATTCCATTATGTTTTGAATCATTTCAATCTTTGAAGGGAAATTTGCATAGTATATCCTCAAATGAGCAACCTGTAGAGAATCATGCAATCTCATTAGAGCCAACCGAAAATGGGTTGCAATAGTCTTTTCAAGTTTTTCACAATCTAGTAGTTGATGTGTTAGATGATGTTTGCAGTCAAAGTCCTTCTCCATTAGCTACCTATAAGCTTGAAGCAAGTAAAGATACAAACTTGATCCAACAACCAGTTTCTTTGTCAATTTCAGCAGGAGTCTCATCACAAAGCTCAGATGAAAGTTTGCATTCATGGTACGAGGAGAAGAAAAGTAATCCATTGGATGAGCTAAGTCCTAGTGTGCATGAATTTCAAGATCCTTATCCATTGTTTTTGGAGCTAGATAGAGAATCCATTTCATTCAACGGATCTGTTTACAAGTCTTCATGGGAGTTTCCTTTTAGAAGTTCTTTCTTGTTGTTCATAAGTAAGCACTTGTGGAGAACACAAACAGTATCCAGAATACTTACTTGGTTGCATTGGTTGTTTCATTTCACTTGATCAGATGATGAACGGAATAGCTAGAGTGGGTTTTATTGAATAAGATCCATTTTGAACCATATTTTCTAGTTTGTCAGTTGTGATTTAATATTGAGTCAATTTCAAGTCAGTTTGTGTCGTTAAGTCATCAGTTTTCAGTCATGCATTTCAGTTTGAGTTTTTGACTCCATGCCCAATGGATAAGGGATTGGTCTGCTCTCCCAAAGATTTGTGGTTCTTGGCACCTCCAAGGAGCTACCATCCCCATTGGAGCCAATGTTAGTGTTAGTCTTTGAAACCTTCCACCAGTGATCAAATACGCTCTTACAAAGTGGTTTTAGGATGTTAAAGTCAAATTTTTTCATTTCATTGAGTCTTCAAGTAAAATTTGGTCACTAGGTATTAGGTCTAGGGTTTGTTTTCACTCCTTTCAAAGTTTTCCAAATGTCGGTCCATGTCACCATTCATCTAAGTGAACCATCATTCAGACAGTTGTCATCATCATTTCATGTTCCAATGGGTCATTTTACACCTTGTTCATGCTTGAGTTGTACTTGGGTAAGGCTCATTTCCCTCTCCTAGGGTTTTGAAGGTAATTTCTCTTGGATGGTCAAATCATCAACAAAACTTGTATCCTAATGTTCATACACCTTCCCCTATCCTTAATGTACCTTATTAAACACTTTCCATCACTGATATCCCTCAAATTCGCCATTTTTCCATAAACCCTAGTTTCTTGCTACAATTTGGCAATTTTCTAGGCTAGGCTTGTGTTTTTCCCTTTTGAACCCCTTCACCTCACTAAACATTTTAAATTCCATTTTACCCTATTTCCTAACATCCCTCCCTACTTCCCAAAATTTTCCTAAGAATTTAGAAGCCCCTTATCCCCTTCATTTCACTTCATTTCAACAAATCCCCTATTCCACACAACGGGGTAGGTTTTACTCAAATGACATTTCTGAGCAATAGACGATGAATTTGAAAAACTTGAGAGATTTTTTTGTCAAAAATAGGCAAAGGAACAAAAACCTCCTTCACGTTGTACACAGGTTTCATGGTTTTAGAGAAATTTCAAAAATAACATTGCCTCAGGAGGGTTGCTGCACCTCTAGAGTGGCCTTGGGAAAATCAAGCTTTCTCCTAGCTTGGTTGGCCAAATGACTTTTTTGATTAGTCCAATGATAATGAGACACAAATATCTTTCCAATGCGCTATCATGAGCTCAATTTTGAGTTGAGGAAGACCTCCACAAGTTGACTACAACAGCACTCTGCCTCTAGGCAACCTCATTTTGCACATTTTGACCAGTCTTGGGATATTTGACTTTTGACAGGGCAAATGAAATCCAAATTGAAAAATGCAAGTTTTTTGGAAAGTAGACTCAATGAGATTTCCAGAAAACAATCTTGAACCCAATTTTGACACCGGGAAGGCCTCCAAAACTTGTCTGAAATAATGCACTACGCACTTGTTCCTTGGTGCTACGCACCTCTTCCAAAAGCAGGAAACACTTAAAAACTCTTCCAAACTTCCTAAAAATCAAATTAAATCTTGTTCCAAGTAAGTAAAACATTCCTCCTTGTTCGAGGAAGTTGTGTTTAGTGCCTTGGATGTTTGTGGTTTCCTTTAAGAAAACCCTAGCTAATTTGCTAACATAAACCCTAGCTAATTCTTAAATCCTCTTTTGCAAGTTTTTAAAGGGCAGTGCTCTTCTTTTCCACTTCATCCATTTTCAGCTTGGAAAATCCCATGCCCTTTCCCTAACATCATCAACATTCACTCCCTAAAGCCCACTCCCATTTACCAAACCCTAGCCCTATACTTTATCCCAAACCCTAACTCTCACTTCCTATTCCTTCACTACATCCCCTTCATTATCAAATCCCTCATTCCACATTCATAATACCATCCACTACCCTCATTCCCAAAAGAAACCCTTCCTCCTAGCATTCACTTCCTTATACACACCACTCACCACATATTTCAAAATCTCTTCATACTCATCTGCTTTCACTTCAAATTCATAAGCATGGAAACAGATTCAGACTATGAGAGGGAAGAGGGAACTCTTAGTGATTCTTCCAGAGAAACTCATGTACCAAAAAATCCACACAAAGGGGAAAAGATCATCCGGAATGACACTATGAGTTTCAAGAGTTGCTTGCTTGTCCTCTTACTATATCTTGTTTTATACATCATTCTTGCTATGAGCTTGCCTGGTTGTTTGTCTCTCATCTACATAATGGACAAGTGAACCTTGCTGGTGTCTCCTTCACCTTGTTACCTACCACTATCTTAGAAACAATAGGCATTCCAAATGTTGGTGAACAGTGGAGTAAAGGATAGTATGTTGACAGTATAATGAAGAGGCTTAAGCCTAAGTTGAAAAAGGGCCTTAAGAAAGAAAAACGAGCATGATAAACCCAAAGATCTTGGCTGAAGCATCATTAGCCCAACATAGCACATAACAAAGATCACTCAGGCCGAATTTCAAGAAATTTGGTGAAGTTTTTGTTATTTTTGAATTTTTGAGGCAAAAAACAGGTTTTTTCGGTAGCTGCATAGCACCACCTGGCACTCACTTTTGATAGGGACCTCCATTTGGATAAAACTTGGCATTTTTGGATTCCCTATGAAACTTTACGCATGTTTAGAAATTACTAGGCAATTTTGACAAGTTTTGGACCTCCGAAAGGGCCAAAAACACCTCAAAAATGCCCTCTCTGCCACTTTTTGGCCACACAGGAAGTAGTATTGGAAGATTGCAGTTTTGGAAGGCCAAATCGATTCCAAATCAAAACATTAAAGTTGTTCCACAAAGTAGACTCACAAGGCTTTCCAACAAGCTATCCTGCATTGGATTTGGGCCTCGGGAAGCCTTACAAAATCAGCTAGGAAAATGCACTACAAACAAAAAAAATGGCGCTACGCACAAGATGAAAAAGTGCCAAATTTTGCTCAAAAACTCTGTTTTTCGCCTAGTTTTCTTCTAGTTTGACTTTTTCTATCTTATGGTCAAATTCATGATTTGACATGATGTAAATTGATGTACTATGATGTAGAAATGATAAAAATTGACTTGATGAGGTAGATACATCAGTTATAGGTGGTTTAGGGTTGAATGAATCAGTTTCCTAGGTTTTAGAGGCAAGTTGTTCCACTGCCTATTTTTGTGTTCCTAGTTTAGATATGGTTGAAACCACCCCTCTTCTCATGGATTCGACCACTAATGGATAGCACAGGTGGTTTGGAGGTCTATATCATGTGTTTTTCAATCATTTGTAAAGGTTGGACTCTTGTGAATGCTTTGAGCATTATTGTACATTCATTTCTGCAGTTTGGCAAGGAAATTGACCAATGTTTGCAGTATTTTATGGGATTCTTGTGGCAAGGAGATTTAGTTTTTTTTCTCCTTCTGTAATTCAATTTATCATGTGTTTATGTGTGCCATTATCTCTCTCTTTTTCATCTTAACTAAATGAATCAAGTATAAAGGTGGAAATCATTGATGTTGCAGTGCTCTACCTTAGGGTTTGTTTAGCTTTACATGTTTTCTACTGTTTGAAGAGGACACATGACACTTTCATGCCCTCTCCAACTCATCACTAGTCTTAAGACTATCCATTTTTCTTAATTCAAAGTACTAAAGCATTTTCCTACCTCGCCCCACAGAAAGCTCTGCAAGACTGAGTTCATTCCCCGAACCCAAAATTTCCTTTCACACTTGATCCAGAAAACCAACATAAAACTCAATCAAACTCCTCCAAGCATATACCTAGCCTAAAATTAGTCTTTACATTAATCATCTCAAGCCTCATTTGCTATATTTTCCTGAGATTTACAAGGAGAGATCCCTCTCCCGACCTGGTAGGGCTAGCCACAAGATTAAGCATGGTTTGATGTTACCCTAGACCTACCTTTCTCAACCTGAGGTAGATTTAGGCCCTAACAAGTCCAAGGTATTGATAAAGGCCTAAGATTATATAAGAGGAGAAGATCATTAGGGCAAGTGTGCAAGCAATAAGATTTGAAGGAATACTTCTATTTGAAGTATATTTTATGTTGCATGGTTATGTTTGGGACTAAATCTGAAATATTTATGTGCACCTTGAGTTCAATTTTAGATCAGGAATCATGAGACTTGAACTTATTCTTGAATGATCTGATATTGGTTGAGTCTAGATCTAATGTTTTGCACTTGTTTTATTGATTACCTATCATGATCTGGGTTTGTTTGAAGTTTGGAATTGCAGCAAAATTCTGAGTCAATATTTGCAGATCTGTATGCAAGTTCATCTTAGCCAAAGAGCATATACATGCAGGTTCGGTTCCTTCAAGTCGCGTATACTAAAGAAAAGTTTCTTTTTAGATCTAATTGATCTATCTGATAAAATTTTGTTATTTTACTGTTGTTTATAAATGAAGTCTTCTTAGATCTGAATGTAAAACTGAATGCATAAGGAGGCTAGCATTTGATTGATTGATTGTATAAGTGAGAAGAAGTGATCTCTGTCCTCGCGTGTATAAAGCTCTAAAAGTTGACAGTAGATATTCAGAATATTGATAGTTGGTATAGACTTGATTCAAAAGTTTATGTTTGTAGTAGTTTTAAAGGTATACACAGGTTCAATTAACGGAAGTAGCGTACACACGTAGTTTTGGTGCAGCCAAGTAGCATATACATTCTAATGCATGATTTTTGAGGTTACAACTAGTTTTGAATGATGATGCAGGGTTCTAGGTTTAGTACAACGTTCTGGTGTCAGTGATCTGATTGTTCAGATTAACTGAATATTGGTTGATGTAGTTTAAGTTTAAAAGCATTGAAGGGTCCAGTATGAAAATTTGATGAAACGTGGCCTTCAGTTTGTGGTGTTGTGATCCAGGAGTATCCAGTTTGAAAATTCATGAAACGTGGTCCCTAGTGGAAGAGTGGATTTTTCTGTAGGCTGGCACCTACGTACTAGTAAACATATTGGCTAGTACAAGAGATAGGGGGTTGTAGCTCCCTTCTAGTAGAAGCTGGACAATGACAGAAGGTTGTAACCTTCTGTAGGAAGAAGCCTGCCTACTGGTATGAGTGTACACCAGTACAAGATTGTAAACATATTTTCTTATTATTAAAAGAAGACAGAGACAACAACAGCAAGTGGTTTTTACCCACATTAGGTTTCCACCTTAAATATTGTTGTTCATGTGTGTTGCTTATGTGTGATGCTTTATTCTACTTTTATTGCACTATCTAATAAATCTCTGATATACTAGTTTAAGCTCAACACATGATAAATTGTCTATATCACAATTTCTCTGCATATATGCTTGTTTCCTTAAGCACATTCACGTGTGCACGCTAGTTCACTTCACTGAAGTAGCGTATATAAATATGTTTGGGAAATAAAATTATTGATTTAATAATATTGATTCACCCCCCTCTCAGTTTTATTTCCAACAATTGGTATCAGAGCAGGTCCTTTAGAATAATTTTGATCGCTTGAAGGGAGATCCATCAACATGAATAATCAAGAAAGCATGGGATCCATCAGACTGCTAAGCTTTGAAGGGAGAAACTTTTTTTATTGGAAAGTAAGAACGACAATATATATACAATCGCTTGGAACGGATGTCTAGGAAATTGTGGAAGGAGGATATACATTTCCATCAATAATTTCTACAAATGCGACAAGTAAAAATCAATATGAAACCAATGCCAAAGTTGTCAATACTTTATTGGGAAGTTTGTCACAATCAGAGTTTGTCAAAGTCATGCAGCTCAATTCAGCCAAAGAAATATTGGACAAAATCGTTTTGAGGTACGAAGGAGACTCTCAGGTAAAACATGCTAAGCTTCAAACTCTCAGAATTCAGTATGAAACCCTTAAGATGCATAGTGATGAATGTATAGCTAGTTACTTCTTACGTATAGATGAATTAGTTAATTGTATGAAGAATCTGGGTGAAGAAATAAAGGAAGTTACCTTAGTTGAGAAAGTTTTGAGATCCTTGTCTGCAAAATTTGAATCAAAAGTGACTGCCTTAAAAGGAAAATAGGATCTGCAAAATACCACTATGACACAGCTTCACGAAATCTTAACTGCCTTCTAAATGAAAAAAGAGGACCATCAAATATGAGAGAAGCTGCATTTAAAGCTTCAACAAAAGGAAAGGAAGAACACAATGAATTAGGACATATTTTAGAAGAAGAAGATGAAGCAAACTTTGTTAAGAACCTTCAATGGGGTTCTGGAAGGTTTAGAGGTAAGCTACCCTTCAAATGCTTTGCTTGTGGCAGACTCGGTTCATTATGCTGCCAGATGTCCTCATAAAGATAAATATGAAAAAGGACAATAATATGTGAAAGGAAATAGAAACAAGTTTTGAATAAAATAAGTTACTATACTCATGAAGATAGCGATGGTTTATCTAATAGTGATGAAGATGAAATTGGACAAGATTACAGACTTCTCATGGCCTATGATAGCAATGATTTTTGGGATAGTTTAGAAGAGGATAGTGATGGGTTATCTAATAGTGATGATTATAGACTTCTCATGGCTTATGACGATGATAATTTTTGGGATGCTTTAGAAGAGGGAGACCTTCATGAAGAAATCTCTAAACTCAAAATCTGTTGAGAAGAAAAGAATATTATTATAGATACCTTAACATACCAACTTGCTGAAAAGGAAAACACAATGAAAAATTAGAATGTGAAATTGTGGGTCTAAGAAAGGATCTTGAGAAAATGAAATCTCTCAATCTTAGATTTGCTAAAGGATCAAAAAATTTAAATGAAACTATCAAATTTTAGCATTCTCCACTGATAAAGACAAGTCTTGGATATACTGAAGAAGCATCTCAATCACAAAAGTCGTCAACCTCCACCAAAAGCTATCTTGATGCAGCAGAGACCAGTGAATAGTATGACAATTGTTAGCAAAGGTATAAAGCTGATCACCAGGTAAAGCATACTCAATTTACTCCAAGGATGAATAGAAGCCACAACCAACCTCAGAAAAATAATACTCAATTTGCTCCAAATATGAATATCTATAGAAATGACAATCACCAAGTTAATAGTCGTAGGAACTTCTTTAATGGGCAATGTTTTCAATGTCATAATTTTGGGCACAAAGTTGCTCAATACATTGCTTACAAAACCATCATGACTAGAGAAGCACGAAATCAAAGGAATGTAATAGGGAGCAAGAGAAGTTCCTGTAATAACTTTTCTCCTCTTGAAAATAAAATAGAATGTTCAATCTGTAACAAATTTGGTCATGAAGAATCTAAATGCAGGAGAAAATTTCAGCAAACATCTCAAAAGGAGCAAATACCATTAAATTCCAAGATATGGAGAATGAAATAATCTCAAACAGAAAGATGTTGTATAGCCTTGTATCCATAAGGAAAAGAAAATCAGTGGTATATCGACAGTGGATGCTCCAAACACATGACAGGTGACGAAGAAAAACTTCACTCATATAATGCCTTGGAAAAGGAAAATAATGTCTCATTTGGAAATGACACTCCTGTTGTCATAAAAGGTAAAGGTTTTTTTTTGTTGAAATAAAAGGTTAAAGCGGGAAATGTTATGTTTGTAGATGGTTTAAAGAATAAAATGTTGAGTGTCAGTCAAATGTGCGATCAAGGAAATGAAGTGGTGTTTCAATCAAACAGATGTGTTGTTTGAGAGCTTGATATAGGAGAGATCGTGATCAAAGGTACAAGAACTCCAAACAACTTATACATACTCAAGGGAGGACAACAACAATGTTATCTAAGTAAAAATCATGAAAACTAGCTATGGCATAGAAGATTGGAACATCTAAGCTTTTCTCAAATAAGAAAAGCACGCAGACTCAAGGATGTTCATGACCTTCCAGATATCAGCATCCTAGAAAATACAATATGCAAACCATGTCAAATTGGTAAGCAAACCAGAGTTCACTTCATTGAAAAAAGGGTCAGCTAGTAAGCCTCTTGAACTTGTCCATACTGATTTATGTGGACAATCAAGGAAAAAGTCACCTCGAGAATAAGAATACTTTATTTTGTTCATTGATGATTTTTCTAGAATGTGTTAGATAGGTCTTCTAAAGCATAAAGATGAAGAAATTGAAAAGTTCCAAGCCTTCAAAGCTTTGGTTGAAAATGAATCAGATCGAAAAATCAAATGCCTCAGATATGATCGAGGAGGGGAATTTACATTGAATGAATTCTTTGACTTTTGTGAACAACATGGAATAAAAAGGCAATTCTCCACCACAAGGACTCCTGAGCAAAATGGTGTGGTAGAAAGAATGAACAGAACAATTCAACAAATGGCTCGAGCTATGTTAGATGAGTCTGTAACTCCTGCAACCTTTTGGGGTGAAGGTGCATTCACTGCCGTGTCTATTCTCAACAAAGCAAATGTTCGGGTAAATAGAACTCAAACTCCACATCAACTTTGGTATGGTAAGCCTCCTATTGTAAAATACTATAAAGTTTTTGGAAGCAAATGTTTTATCAAAAGGGCTAATGAAAAACTTGGTAAGTTTAAACCCAGAGCAGATGAAGGTTTTCTTCTTGGTTATTCTTCTAGAAGTAAAATATATAAATGTTATAATAAAAGACTTGGGAAAATTATTGAAAGCATTGATGATGTAGTTGTCGAAGCATGTACAAATCCAAAATAGATAAAAATAGAATATTATGACAATGAAGAAGATGGGGAATATTTTCCCACATGAAATCAAAATGATATTGAAGAAGAAACCATTGAAGCACCAGAAGAAGAGTTAATATTAGAAGAAAAGACTCCATCCAGGTATGTTTAGAAAAATCATCCATAAACTCAAATTTTAGGGGAAAAAGAGGCAGGTGTACAGACAAGAAGAACTATTATAGGGACCTCAAGCTATCTAACATTACTATCCTCCACCGAACCTCAAAATATAAATTAAGCATGCAAAGATGAACGTTGGGTCAAGGCCATGGATGAAGAACTAGAGCAAATTGAAAAGAATGATACTTGGGAATTAGTTCCTAGACCTCATGATAAAAATATTATAGGAAATAAATGGATATTCAAAAACAATCTGAATGAAAATGGAGAAGTCATTAGAAATAAGGCCAGAATTGTTTGTAAAGGGTATGGTCAACAAGAAGGTATAGATTTTGAAGAAACTTTTGCACTTGTTGACAGACTTGAAGCCATAAGGATGTTTCTTGTTCTTTCTAGCTTTCAGAAATTCAAAGTATACCAAATGGATGTAGAATTAACTTTCCTTAATGGAGATTTAGAAGAAGAAGTTTATATTGAATGGCCAGAAAGATTCATTCTTGGAATGATGAAAAACTTGTATGCAGTCTCAAAAAGGCTCTCTATGGTCTAAAACAGGCTCCAAGGGCCTGGTATGACTGCCTTGACAAATATCCACGCCAAAAAGGTTTTACAAAAGGTTCAATTGATATCAATCTATATACAAAGATTGAAACTGATAAATTGCTCATTATTATTGTTTATGTTGATGATATCATTTTTAGTAGCAATGAAGAATCCATGAGTCAGAATTTTGCTTCAGTATTGTAGCAAGAATTTGATATGTCCTTGCTTGGTGAACTTACCTATTTTCTTGGTCTACAAGTTCAACAAAAAAAAGATGGTATTTTTCTTTCACAAACTAAATATCTCAAACAGATCTTGAAAAGGTATAGAATGGAAGATTCTAAACCTGTAAGTACCCCAATGGTAACAAGATGCAGTCTCAGCTCAAATGATGAATCAACAACAGTACATCAACCATCTTTCAGATCTATGATTGGTAGTCTGCTTTATCTAACATGTACCCGACCTGACATCATGCATGTTGTAGGAATAGTTGGAAGATTCCAAGCAAATCCAAAGGAATCACACCTACAGGCAGTCAAAAGTTTTTTCAAATATCTTCAACGAACTCAGGACTTTGGTTTATGGTATCCTAGAGATGCATATCTTACTCTTCATGCATATACAGTTGCAGATTGGGCAGGAAGTGTTGATGATAGAAAAATCACTAGTGGTGGTGCATTCTATATGGGTTCCAGTTTAGTGTCTTGGTTCAAAAAGAAACAAAGCTCAATTGCTTTATCTACAGCTGAAGCAGAATATGTGGCTATTGCATCTTACTGCACACAACTACTTTGGATGATGGAAACTTTGCAAGACATTCAAATCACATGTAGCCCACCCATCTCCTTTCTATGTGATAAAATATGTGCCATCAGTATTTCAAAGAATCCAGTCATGCACTCCAAGACTAAGCACATACCCATCAAGTACCATTTTCTACGTGAATAGGTGCTTGAACAAAAGGTCAAATTGGAGTATGTACCCTCCAAAGAACAGGTTGCTGATATATTCACTAAACCACTACCCAGAGAAACATTTGAATATCTCAAAGGAGTATTTGCTGCATCATCCTGCTATTAAATCCATTTTTTTAAAGAAAGGTTATTATAAACGTGTTTCATGAAGTATAGTCATGCACACAGGCGGGTTTCTATGGGTCAAGGACCGTATATGTTTTTCAGATAGGAAAAATAGTGGGGCAAGCTTTGATATGGGTGCTCTGTCTAATTTTGATGATTACAGTCTATCGATATGCTTTGTTCATTAATTTTTATCTAACTGACAAAGATTCCTTAATCATTGACTTGTTAACAATGCATAGGTAGCACAAGTTCAGGGGGAGCATTAGCATTCACGTGCATTCGGAATTGTTGGCATTTTGGTTACGGAGTCCAGCTATGGCTTCAGATATCTATATCATTTTTTGCTTAAATCATGTAAAAATATAGGGTGTGATATGTCTTCTCATAAATTTGAATGAATCCTCTTGGACAAATGATGTAATTTGTATCCCCACTTTGCATGGGATGGATGATGTAATTTTTATTTGCATTTCTGTCATAAATAAACAATTGGTATATCCCCACTTGTTGAGTGGATGAGTCAAATTTGGTATATCCCCACTTGGCTGGGAGATGGATGTATGTGTGAGTCATTGGTGATAGGAAAGACATACTCACATAGTTGAGTTATAGAGTCATGTTATTCCTTTGGAAAATATTTTTGCAAATTCAGCATGTTCTCAGGGGGAGCATGGACAGCATAATGTATATCAAAGGGGGAGAATATCTTGGGCTGCTCTTTTCACTTGATGTCAAAGCGGGAGAGTGTCTTGGTATTGTTGTTGCTATCAAGTCCAAAGGGGGAGATTGTTGGCATTATGATATCAGTGTTGTCCTTGATGGCAACTCTCTTAGATGACAGTTCATAGTGTAGCAGGTTAATAGAAAAAGATTACAGATCAGACTCCAAATAATGAAGAAAGAGATGTATACGCAGGTTCACTTTGTCCAAGGAGCGTATACACGTGGGTTAACAGAACAAAACGAGTGTATAACGTATACACACACTTTCACAGGAGGAAGAGCGCGTACATGTTGGAAAACTAAGTTTTTGGTCTGAGGTATTTGGTACAAGGTATTTTTGATCCAAGGTATTTAGTCCAAGGTATTGACCCTAGGTATTTGGTCCAAGGTATTGGTCCTAAGTGGTTTTGGTCCAATGTATTGATAAAGGCCTAGGAGTATATAAGGAGGAGAATATCATTAGGGCAAGTGTGAAATCAATAAGATTCTAAGGAATACTTCTATCTAAAGTATATTTTATGTTGTAGGGTTATGTTTGGGACTAGATCTGAAATATTCATGTGCACCTTGATTTCAATATTGGATTAGGAATCATGAGAGTTGAAATGACTTATTCTTGAATGATCTGATATTGGGTGAAACTAGATCTGTTGTTTTTCACCTATTCTATTCATTACTTATCATGATCTAGGTTTGTCTGAAGTTTGGAATTGCAGCAAAATTCTGAGTCAATATTTGTAGATCTGTACGTAAGTTCGTCTCAGCCAAAGAGAGTATACACACAGGTTCGGTTTCTTCAAGTAGAATATAATAAAGAAAAGTTTCTTTTCAGATATAATTGATCTATCTAATAAAATTCTATTATTTTACTGTTGTCTATCAATGAAGTCTTCTTAGATCTGAATGTAAAACTGAATGCATAAGGAGGCTAGCTTTTGATTCATTGATCGTATAAGTGAGAAGAAGTGATCTCTGTCCCCACGTGTATAAAGCTCTAAAAGTTGATAGTAGATATTAAGAATACTGATAGTTAGTACAGACTTGATCCAAAAGTTTATGTTTGCAGTAGTTTTAAAGGTATACACAGGTTCAATTGACAGAAGTAGCGTACACACGCAGTTTGGGTGCAGCCAAGTAGCATATACATTCTAATGCATGATTTTTTAGGTTACAGCTGGTTTTGAATGATGATGCAGGGTTCTGGGTTTAGTACAGTGTTATGGTGTTAGTGATCTAATTGTTCAAATTAATTGAATATTGGTTGATGCAATTTAAGTTTAAAAGCATTGATGGGTCCAGTATGAAAATTTGATGAAACGTGGCAAGAGATAGGGGGTTGTAGCTCCCTTCTAGTAGAAGCTAGAGAATGAGAGAAGGTTGTAACCTTTTGCAAGAAGAAGCTTGCCTACTGGTATGAGTGTACACCATTACAAGATTGTAAACATATTTTCTTATTATTAAAAGAAGACAAAGACAACAGCAGCAGGTGGTTTTTACCCACATTGGGTTTCCACCTTAAATCTTGGTGTTCATGTTTGTTGCTTATGTGTGATTCTTTATTCTACTTTTACTACACTGTCTAATAAATCTCAGATATACTGGTTTAAGCTCAACACATGATAAATTGTCTAAATCACAAGTTCTCTGCATATATGCTTGTTTCCTTAAGCACAGTCGTGTGTACAAGCTAGTTCACTTCACTGAAGTAATGTATATAAATATGTTTGGGAAATAAAATTATTGATCTGATAATACTGATTCACCCCCCTCCCAGTATTATTTCCAACACATAGGTCATATTATAATCCTCAATCTGGTGAAAAAACCAAGACAGTGAATAAATGTTTGGAAGTATATCTTCATTGCTTTGTATCTGATAAACAAACACAATGGGTCAAGTGGTTACCCCTAGCTAACTCATGTTATAACACTTCCTTCCATACTGCAACAAAAATGACCCCATTTATGGCACTTTATGGCCATCATCCACCATCCATGACATCATTTTTAAGAGAAAATTATAATGTTCAAGCAATGTAAGATCACATCGAGCATCAAGAATAAGTTCTCCAAATCTTGAAGGATAACCTCACACTGGCATAGAATCGAATGAAACAACAGGGAAATCAACATCACAGTGAGAAAATTTTTGATGTAGGTGACTACGTATTTTTATAGCTACAACCATACAAAGGAATCTCCCTCAAGCAAGCCAATAAGCATAATAAATTATCACCCAAGTACTACATTCCTTACAATGTGTTGCAAAATATTAGTACTATGGCATACAAGTTGGAGCTACCTACATCTTCTCGAGTACATGCAATTTTCCATGTTTCATGCTTAAAGAAGGTTATCAGTGACAAGCTTCTAGTTTAAACAGGATTTTCAAAACTTGATGAAGAAGGAAAAATAATATTTGATCTTGAAGAATTCACGGAAACAAGAACCCGACAACTATGGAATCAATCAATTTCAAAGTGTCTCATTAAGTGGAAGAACTAAACCACTGAAGTTTCCACATGGGAGGTTGAGAATTTTATACAGAAGCATCCAGAACTAGTCAAGCATTGATGACAACACTTTTTTTGAAGGAAAGGGACATGTTAGGTCCTTATAATACTAGTGTACCCCCCTTGTTTTCATTGTTAGTGTAGCCCCCTTATTGTTATTCTTGTGCCCATGCAGCCCCCATATTGTTATTGTTGTACCCCATAGAATCCCACTATTGTTATTGTTGTGCCTTTAGATTATTATTGTTATGTAGGATTTGATTATATTGTGACCCCTTAGACTCTTATATGGAGAAAGGAGGTATTGTCATTTGTATTATCTAAGATGTTCACAATCTGTAATTTCCTTTAGGCTAAAAAATGATTACAAAGGTAATCACGAACCACTTTTAGACTAGAATCTATCCCTTCTAGCCTTCGAGATGGCTCTCTCACTAAGGATTTCTTAGTTAATTAGATGGATGAATGTTTTTTTTATCTTAGGCTAGTTATCACGATCAACATAGTAGGTTTTATTTATTATTTTGAAGACAGGTGAGAGAAAAAAAACCCATTCAACATAGAACCAGTTTTGATTAATGATTTCAAGCGAATAAGGGATAATGAAGGTGATTTGGGCATGGGCAAGATAGGCAGTTTTGCTGATAATTTAACTTGATTTCATTGTAGGGAGGGTGAGTGAAGAATCATGAGGATGACAATCATAACATCAAGTCAAAGATGGATTTGAATTACCATTGTGAGGAAAATACAAGGCCCCTACATCTGCCTTGGGATATGGGGATTCCTTTCTCCTCAGCTGGTAGATCCTGTCCTTGGCGCCACCAACCCTAATTGAGGCGAGCTAGGAATTGAGAAATAAGAAGTACCCGTAGTTATTTCTCCTCCCATGGGAACATAGGATAAAACTGACAACACAAAATACAATAGACCAACAAAGGTCTGACACAAGAATCTCTATCAAAATCCTTCTGCCTTCTTCTATTCACTTGAAAAGTTGATACAAAATATAAAATAACAAGCTTGCTTCTTCACATTGACCAACCTGAAGAAACAAAGAACACTTGCCATGTCTTCTATCTCTTTTCAATCTGCTTTAATACCAACAACTTAGTAAATGAAAAATGAAATAAACTAGCCTGCACTTGACTTCCTTTTGTATGCACTCAATCAACCATCTTACATAAAATTTTGAACAAATAATATTGAAGACTCGTAGCTTTCTTGCTAGTGAAATACATTAAGAGCATGATGTGGTAGTGATAAATCATACTGAATCTTCCCTCACATGTAAATTACCTTTGGAGGACCTCTAACAACTTTCCATGATGGTCCTGTAAATAATTTCTAGGAACATATGAACCATATCCTTTCATGTGTTTAGGCTTGAGGAAATATTTGAAAAAAACCAAATCAAAATCCATTCCTTTGAACCACTCCTCTCCACCTAAAGGAATATTAGTGGCCTCAGATATTATTTAGATTGAAATTGGAAATGTCAAGCTTCCCACCTTTGCTTTTACACCATCAAAACTTTTAGCAAATTATTTAGTAAACTGCATATGATAACCCTGAATTTTCTCACAGTACTTTATGCACCCTACTTGTTCAAAGGTCATCCTAATGGATGGATCAACATTAATGGTTGTGTTTTCCCATGGTTCATAATGCACAATATCTCATCCTTTGTGTTTTTTATCCTCAAGAGTTGACACAATTTTCACTTTTGCAACAATGAATTATATAGGGTTATGACCACATTGTTTAAGAAAAAATGGAGGTGTTATGGCTTTCAAACTTTATGATGAGGTTTTGAAACAATACCTAGAAAATACACCAAGACTTACATGCATACTTGTCTCAAGTAAACCCCTATAGGATTCAAATCTTATAACTATTGGAAATTAATTAAATTAGGGATAGTCGTGGCATTGTAGGCCTGAAACACAACACAAAGGAAAATTGACCTTTAAACACCTTTAAGCATGGATTTTGGAGGAAAGAAAAAATGATACAATCTTTAGACCAAGGCACAGATTAGATGAAAGGATTACATAATGGAAAAAAGGTAAATTGGTAGCTCAAAAAAAGAGGTGTGACCCATTGTGTGGATTTGTAGTGTTTCTAGATGAAAACACAACACCAGATTATGAGAGAACACGGTGCAAGGAAAACACAAGGATGAATAAATTTTCACTTTTACAAGTCTTGATGAATTCTCCTAATTCTATGTGCAATTTGGTGGTTTATTTAAAACTAAGGAACAAAGAAAAGCCCACGTTTGTACCTATAAAGAGAGATTTAACACCGACGTGCAAGGATGGTGGTGTTGTCTGAACTCAATTTACCATGGAAAATAACTTGGAGATGGCAAGAAAACGTTGATCACGATTTTGGATGGGTAATCATGAATTCGCAGCGGTTTCCATATTCGTAGCACTTGGGAAGAGAGAAGGACTGAGATCACATGTTTTCCTTCTTGAAATGAAATCCCAACTGACATCAAAGCCTCCAAATCTTTGTTGAACCATTTCATGATATCTTTAATGTAACATTGGCTCTAATTCTTCGGTGGGCTACTAATCATGACTTTAAATGAGACCAACAACTCCTAATGACCAAATACTTGTAACATGATTATGTACCTCTTTCTAAGTGACTCAATACACATGACTTTAAACATTAGATTCTTGGTTAAGTGAAAAAATTTACATGATACCCAACCTAGACCTAGTCTTCTTAATGGAACAATAAAAGTCAAGAGATTATGACTGTCATTTTACATTTTGACATTATATACATAGTAAGATTACAATGACCAATATCCCTAGGCATAGGACACTAACACAGTAATTGTTCATTTATGTAATTTAAAGGAGGTTTCCCTTCAAAGAGGACAATTTTTAAGACATTAATCTATCTTTTCTTCTATTTTGTGAGCTGGTTGCATAACATGCAATGACTCTTTTTTTCCCCTCTTGCAAATTAAATATCAATGTTAAAATTCTTGTAGTGTGCATCTCTAGAGAATTCACATCAAATGGTTCATTTTTGTAAAGGATGGTGGACTATGTAATGAGCACATGAGGGATGACGACTAGATGTGAGAACCTACATCTACATGTTACTAGACTGAAAAAGATTTATCGTTTATAGTATGAAAGGTTCCCTTTTACCGAGAGATGAAACAAAAAAATTAGATATATAAATGTAATAATCAATAGCACATTACAATATGTTATTTCTATTCTTAAAGACACTACGCCTTAATCATTTATTTTAATCAATTTGTAAAGAAATGATAATGTATTTTCAAGGTCTCTACCTATACCCTTATATTTAGTAGGAGGTTGTGTAAGTAGGGAATTGGTTGGAACCAATATACCCAAGTGTGGCTAATACAAATTATTGTAGAAATCATTATTTTACAAAAGTCTTGAAGAAATCAATATTGTTGTAGATTTGTATTTCATAGATATGGAATGCCAATTGATACTTAATAATGATACTTTTTTGTTTTCTAAGTTGTATGGGTCTTGAGATGGCTATACGCTTAACCTTTGGCTTGAGTAACCATGACCTATTGGCATCTACATCGAAAAAATCCCCTAAGGACTGCACCCGACTTGCGCCACACTAGCCCTCAATATGGTTGATTTTTTTCCCACAAAGTTTCCAACCGATGACCCTCACATCATGGAGTGCCTTAATAGTACACCCCATCACCATGTATTCAATGCCTTGTGGGATTCATTAAAATGGCATGTTATTCATATTGTATATGGTAAATTTAAATAAAATCTATTGGTTTTTATTTTCCTTGTTATAAAATGTAATTCCTACATTAGTAGAGTTTGACCTTATTTTAGTGACATAAATCAAAATAGGATATGGTTTAATCACTAAAGTTGTTGTACTTGATATGAATTGTCTCAAATCTTACATAGAATTTAGGACCCCTATAATTGTTAATAGAAACTAGTTAGTGAGTTAATTCCATTATAAACAATTTGATCAAATTAAATTTTATTTCCAATTAAAGAACCTTTAGTGCCAATGCATTAAGGGTGAAAAAAATTCTCTCACCATTTATATTCAAACATAACATTCCTACTTCTATTCAAATTCCAATTGCCTCTTCTTGATACATCCAATATTCAACCTTTATGAATCCTTATAAGAATTTAGTAATATACTCAACTCCCATTATCAACATGTGTGCATAGAATTTACTTGGAAGGTAAATCTTCCATTTTCCAAAATCTTCTGACATGTTGGATGAGCTAGCTCAAATCACAATCAATAATAAAGAATAATACATATATGGAAATAATAAACTTGTTGTATATTGAAAATTTGTTTTCAAATCTATTGCATTGGTTTTATTTTTAATCGATGTGTCAAACTAACATGAGTGGCTCATCATCAAGATGAATGAAAGATATGAAAGTGAGATTCAACCAAAAGGTAATATATATATGCTAACGAGGAATAAATTGGGGGGGGGGTAGGGGCGGGGAGGGGGAGGGGTGGTACAAAGAAAAACTTAAAAAACCCTAAGAAAAAGTAAAATATAGGTTAAGGAGAAATAAATATTGATTAAATGTGAAGATAAAACAAGGATATTATAATATTTAATTATTTAATATTGATATTAATATAAAACTATAAAAGTAGTAGTGTTATCGCGCAAATTAATTAATAATATAAAATAATTTTTAATATGAAGTATTTAACCTTAATTATTAATGTTAAAATATCGAGTACATAGATTATGTTATAACCCATAATATTAATATAATGCTATGTATATGGAAATTAATTTTATATATATATATATATATATATATATATATATATATATATATATATATCCTTAAAGGCTAAAGGAGAGTGAAAATTAAAATTAAAAGAGGAAGGGGAAGAGGATTATTCAGAGGTGGATTTGGAGGTCTAGGTAGGAATTCAATTCAAACTTATTTTCGAGTCTTCATCTCTATTAAGGTTGTTAGGGCGCTTCCTTGTTTCTATGGTTTCCGTGAATTTTCTATGGTGATAAGGATGCTAGTTATTGCAATACAAATTTGATGTTTGGTCTTATTGGGATGCTCAAAAATAAATAATTTTAGAACGATTATGTCTTATGTCCAAGAAGTACTCCTAAATCCTAGTCATAATGGATCAACTAGTTTCACTAACATACGGCTTCTCTCTAGAACAAATTATTAAATATACACCTTTTTAACACTTAAGATCAATTAAATCATTTACAAATCTAAAGAAATTGTGAATAATGTTTATAAGCTTTAAAATGACCATAATATTATACTTTCATAAAATATGAATAACTTTATGTGTAATTCAAAAAATATAAAAAAAAAAAAATTATCATCCATATAGATTTTATCTTGTTACATCTTGAATAAAAGAAAGTTTAACCAGTACTTAAATAATGTTTTCCATGATTATAAAAAATCAGTACCGGTTAAATCTATTACAATAGAGAAAAAAAGTAAAAAACTAAGAGAACACCACATTGATGATTGATTATTATATATATATATTTTTTATACTAAGATATAGATATATAATTAATTTTAAAAATGAGACTCTTAAGTTTTTGATCTAAAATTAATCAATTGAGATCAATACTCGAACTAATCAATATCTGAATTCTGATGTATTTTATAATTCTGTCTTTTAGTTATAGGAATGTATTTAACCATTACTCAATCATCATCCATCATTCATCGTGGTAATTGGTGAGGGTTTGGATTCCACTCTAAGCAATTTGGGTCATCTCATTTATCTATGAAAATCATTAGCTCCAGTTGAACTGTCGACCACTGGTAGATTTATTTTTATTTTTATTATAATTATAATTATAATTATGCAATCATGGGGACATTGCATTTAATGAGTATGCAATCATCATGGCTAGATGTTGTAATTCTTTATAGTCACTATCGGATTACAGCTTGTCTCAAGAATCACAAACAAAATAATAATACCAAATCAACTTCACCAAAAATTAAGGAATTATATCATACATGACTTATTAGTTCACTAATTTTTCGATCCTTACTCTAATTTTGAGTTCTGCAAATTTTCTTTAGATGTTAATATTCTCATTATTCTACAATATAGTGTGAGTGTGAAATGTGATTCAACATGGAGTACATATATTTCTTGAAAATGAAATGAAAATGTGTTTTAAATAAATAAAAATTAACATTAACTAAATATATTTAGATAAAAAAATAATATTAGTTATAACGAGAGAAATTGAATATGTATATTTTGTTTTTTAATTAAAAACACTTATGAAATATTAAATTTATTGTGATTATTGCAGTTTTGTTTAATACTTATAATCTTTTTTCATTTTTACTCTAAAGAACTTAATTCTTTATTAATATTTTTTTTTTTATATTAATATTATATATATATTATTTAATATATTACTTTTATTTGGATGTTGTGTTTACATATGTAAAATATAATGTTGAAAGGAAAGTAATTTTAAAGTAAAATAATTAAGTAATTCTTATAAAAGGGGATGTAAATTTCATTCCTTATAGAAATTTGATATGTGGGAATATTAATAATAATATAAATATTCAATATGAGTAATAAATATAATATTTCACTATGCAAGGTTTAATAATATTGCATGTATTTAAAAATATATTAAATGATTTTTTTTAATGTCAACTATATGTGTGTGTGCGTGTGTTTAAATTTGTATTACCTCATAAATTCAAAACATCAACATACATTTACCATATGCCCATGATTTTCCAAGTTCACTAAAAGCGGTCTCAATCTGCCATTAGAGAAACTAGATATATTAACAACCTTCTGAGAATTATTCATACCGGTACAAAATTAACAAAAAGTCATCCAACCTATCAAATAGAGAACTGGAAAGGAAAATACCTTTGGAAAACATAAAAAACTCAAGAGTCTAAGGAGGTCACAGGAGCAAGATCTTTGGCACTAAAACCAGGAGTAGCTGGAGTCTTATGCTTGCCCTAGAGGTGGCTCTCAAGGTGAACTAGCCATCTCTAGGCATGAATGTTGAAATATTTGAGCATGTTTGATGTCTTTCAAGGCAGAAAAAATGTTGCATTGTTCCTCTTGTTTCTCCTTTAATAATATGCCAAGAAGTGTTTAGAGTTGACAATGGAGCGTTATTGAGTTGAGATATTGTTTGTGTCTTCCTCTAGTGTGTCTAGGGTTGAGAACCAGAAACAAAACATCATGAATAATATTTGAGCTTGAAGAAACAAAACGTTCATCAATAAGCAGACTCTCAAGACATTGTATCTCAGCTCATATCTCAGGTGGAACAGCATGGTAAATATCTACAACCTCATGAGTTTGTTCTTGGGCAGGAATTCTAACCTATGAATTGTGTCCACCCTCTCTTTCACGATCACCCCACCTACCTCGGTAGTTATGCATGAACTTTCGAGGTTGAGTACTTATACTGGACAGACACCATGAAAACGATATTGTTGTAGGAGAATGAACATGGTAAGAATAGAAAGATGGATAAAACAAAGGCTTGTAAAAGTGGGAATTGAAAGCAGGTATGAAAATAGAGAGCATGTAATGAGTAGAGCCAATGGGTAGGAGAAATATAATGAGACAAAAGTTCAAGGCATAAAATTCATGCCACCATTCTTAGCTACAAAAGTTGATAACAACAAAACACATACTTAAGAAAAATCAACAATTAAGCTTCTAAAATTAAGGAGCATGAAGACATAGAACATGGAGAGCATCACCAAGAGATATGCTTGGCTAGGCCCTGTTGAAGAAAGTGTAACTAGGTTTGGTCTTCATGACATTGATTTTTGTAAACAAGAAAAATGAGTTTATTATTATACCTTGTTGCATGGGTTTCATAAGCAAGAAGTTTATTTATTTAGTAGTGGCTCCCATTGAGAGCCTTAGGATAAGTTAGAGTGTCAATGTCATGTATTAAGAAGTTCTTCTTGAGCATGAGAAAAATAGATGTCTATAGAAATTTCAAGTATCACTCTAAGATAAGCACAATCATCCAAGGAAAATTCTGCCGACAAAACAATGTGAAAGACAGTCATGTCAGCCTCAAATCATATATAGATGACAAGTAGGCTCAAAAATAGATTCACATCAATTCACCCTAATATGTCAGCTTATTATGGAGACGTGACAACTATATATACCCAGCTAGGGTCACCACAGAAGCTTATAAATCTTGGACAAGTCTACAACTTCGAATGAGGATAGAATCTCGACATATCTCTGAGATATCGATGATCATTACAGGAATATCCTCGCATATATCTCAGAAGTCTCGGCCTAGTTATAGGGTCACAATGATATAGTCTTTCCATAGCTGCAACAGAGCTCGGTGCAAGGAAAAAATAATTACAGTCTTGGTGAAAGTGAAGGAGAAGACACAATCCTAGTCCCATGTTAGAAGAAGGATCTCAGTGGTACTTTGCCTCAGCATAAACATCATTGTCTCACAGTCTTGATGTAAAGGATATTTGTGATCAATCAATCTCGGCATACCTTCTAAACACAGTCATGATCCAAATTGTAATCATGGTCTTGGTGGTGGTCTAGTGAGGAACTCGGTGCAACATACATCCTAGACATAATGATCTCCTCTGAATAATTTCATTCATATAAGTCATTAACATAATAAGGATAAGGTCAAGATCTCAATGAAAGTTGTAGCAGTGATGAAGATATCAATGAAGGAGTAGTAATGGTGCAATAGTGATCTAGCTGAAGGAGCAGTCATGGTACAACAATGATGATGATGATCTCAGCAGTGATAAAGAAGAGTATTGGTGTCTTGGTGTTGGAGTGGCCTAGTAGGTCAAGGGTCATGGTCTTGGTATTCTTTGATTAGAATATATATAAGAAGAATTTTATGTGGGTTTCCTTTCCAAGAGGGAGAGGTTTTGGCCCTGGCAGAAAGCCAAACATCTTGTGTTCTTGTCTCTTTGTTTTGGTAGCTATTTGATGAACTAAAGAAGACACACTCTAATAATAAAGGAAAGATTGTACTAATAAGAAAACCTCTCAAATAGTTATCATGCTAAGAATAATTTCATTAAATCTAATTACCCTAGATTCTTCAACATGGTATTAGAGGTAAGTTGTTGAAGTCAAAGGAAGGGCAACAAAAGAGACATACAAGGACCAATCTTCAAGAAGGTCATCAAATCAAGTCTAAGGGTTTTATGATCAAATCTACAACAAGAAGTCTACAATAGAAAGGTAACTCCACATCAAGAAGTTGTGTCTCCACATCACCATCATCAAAATACCACCAAGACTCTCATCAAGATATCTACAAAGGTATGAAACTCAAAGGACCTCAAAATAAAGATCTCATCACCTTGGAAAAGATTGAAGAAATCTTGACCTACTCTACAAAAGAACGTAGAACATATTGAAGGCAAGAAGGCATTGTTATAATCAAGCAAGGATCATTTCCTTATCCAAGAAGAAGATCATCCAAGAAAGCAGAAAATCATCCCTATCAAAAGGAGAAACCTTTTCTATTAATAAAAGGCTTTCTCATTCGAGCAAATATCATTCAAGAAGAATCCCTCATATATCTTCTTCAACCATCATCACAGAAATCAAGGTGAAGATTTCATCTTCACATGACAAGTAAGTATCTTTCCAATTTATAAATTTGGTTAAATGACTTCATGAATTGCAAGGACATCGATAGGTTGATGGATCATCAAGATTCCTTGCATGGAGAAGAAGGATAGTCATAGTACTCTAAGTAGTTGAATTCATTAAACATATAAAAAGGTTTCCTCTGAATTTATGAAAAGGGGTACTTATGAAAATATCTCCCCATATAGCAACATTGGAGACATCAAAGAGATGTATATGATAAAATCAATCTCTAAAGGTGCAATGAATAAGATTACATGAAATTTGATCTACATAAAAGTAAAGGGTATCAAAGGATGTAGGATATCTTCATAATATCTCATTTACAAGATCTAGGAAGCAAGATAACCACCATTGATCTATAATGAACTAACAAATAATAAAGGTAACAAATATCCATGGGATAAGAAGGTTACCTCATTTGACAACTTATGGTCTTTATGCTAAATAGAGAAAGACAAGTTGATGGAAAAGGTATTGAAGGGGAAAGGACTAAATGATGTGTAGAAAGGAAAGGGAAGTTTGGTCCTCAAACAAGGTAGAATAGGTATAGCTAAAATTATGGAAGCTCATATCACTGGAGAGATGGAGGAAGTTGAAGAAAAGGGCCATGGAAAGAGGGAATAAAATATCTCTACTATGATTAGGATAGTACCCCTCACAAAAGGGTCCTATTATAAGCTCTTGTTATAAGATATGACATTGATAATAAGATGCATTGTGGCATTATGGAAGCATGAAAAACAAGAGGTTGTGACATCACCACGGGAATCATGAAGGACGAAATCCATGGCAGTCAAACATGAAGGATATAACTCTTAGGAAGCCCATTGGACATTGCAGGAAAGGGAGAAGTCATCTAGGACAAGGCTCATCATACATCAAGTCAAAAAGGCAACATTTTGTGGATAGAGATATGCAAGATCCTCAAGGTTCTCTGAAGGAATCCTCATCGAAGGGAATATAGAGAGGAATTAAGTGTTTCATCAGGAAATCCAACTTATGGAATTCATGGGTCGATGATGGTGTGATGACATGAGAAATGAAGCAGATCGAGGGATTGAAGATCTTTTCAATCAAGGAAGCTGCTAGAAGAAGCCTACATGATGTAAAGGTAAAATGAGGTATGTATGCCTGTGTTTAATATTATAATGTCATATCATATGGTTGAAGGTACCATGGATCATTACTTCTATGTTAAGAAGCATGATCAAGAGAAAAAGGATATCCTCCTCTAAAAGAATGCAAGAAGGCATAAAGTCAGACTAGATGAAATCAACATAATATGTCCTCATATGAAGTATGAGGAGGTTGAATAAAATCAAGAAACTTTGATTGAAAACTCCAGTGAATGAAATGTGTGAGAAAGGAAGATATCATGAGATATGCAACCATGATGAAGCCAATCAACATCCAAAAGACCAAGAAGATTTGACGAAGAAATCTCCCGGAAAGATATGAAGACTATGATGGAAGTCTCTTGACAATGGATATGTTTGGGAGATGTGTCAATATGTATGTAGGATGTTGATACCTATAGGAAGATGTCTTGATGAAGGAACATCTTGTAAGTTACTATTTTATTTATGTTATGTTTTGATTTCTTGAATAATATCTGGATGAGTTCATGCAGGGCCACTGGAACAAGAGTTGTAAGTATAATTACGAATAGAAATCATGTGGCGGATGGAAATCCATGAAAGATACATGATGAGGAAGAAGTAGCCATATGACAAAGGCTCTAGATATGTATCAAGAAGGCCACTTTCCATGAAGAAAGGAATGACATGACGAACCAAGAAGGAATGTGATGGATGGCTAATTCCCTACAGGGAAGAAAATCGACTGAATTTCATGACATCAAGGAAATAAATTGACCAAACAGTTGAAGGACCCATGAAGAATAATTTGTTGATGAGAAGGAGAGTCCCTAGTTAAGAGGGAGCTCTAATAAGTCCCTAATTGAGAGGGGGCTTAGACAAGTTTCTAGTTAGAGGGAACTTGGGTACATTCCTTTATAGGAATGGGCATATCTTCCATAGTTGAGACAGAGAGATAGAAACAACACTATTCTCTTCATCTAGGAATAAAGAATGGAGGATTGGGTATATGGCATTTGATGCTCTTTGAGGATGTGTAGCACATCCAAGATAAGAGTAGGCAAGAGGACCAATATTCTTTGAGGTTTGGCAGCCCAAGATAATAGTAGTCCTAGAAGGTCATACTCAGTGAACACCCGGGTGAGTATGTACCATGAGAGACAATGATGAAGGTGTCTATAGGTATTGGTATCGCTAACATTATGCTTTGATATGATAAGAGATAGAGTTGTTAGTCAAGGCCTTGCTGTGGAAACAAGGTTGGTTACTATGATGTTGTACAAATGGGTTAAAAGTTTGATTCCTCTAAGGATAAATTCTTCAGATTGAGAATGACCAAGTACCATCATGAATACCTCCCTAGTTAAGAGGGAGTGTTGAAGAAAGTGTAACTAGGTTCGGTCTTCATGACATTGATTTTTGTAAACAAGAAAAATGAATTTATTATTATACCTTGTTGCATGGGTTTCATGAGCAAGAAGTTTATTTTTTTATTAGTGCCTCCCATTGAGAGCCTTAGGATAAGTCAAAAAGTCAATTTCATGTATTAAGAATCTATTCTTGAGCATGAGAAAAATATATGAGTCTATAGAAATATCAAGTAGCCCTCCAAAACAAGCACAATCCTCCAAAAAAAAGTATACTAGTAAAACAATGTGAAAGATAGTCATGTCAGCCTCAAAGCATATATAGATGACAAATCGGCTAAAAAATAGAGACACATCAGTTCACCCTCACATGTCGGCTTATTATGGAGATGTGACAACTATATATACCTAGCTAGGGTAACCAGAGAAGCTCAGAAATCTCAGATGAGGAGAAAATCTCGACATATCTTTGAGATCTCTGTGATCATTGTAGGAATATCGTCACATATATCTCATAAGTCTCAACATATTTACAAGGTCACAGTGATACATTCTCGGCATAGCTGCAACAGACCTCGATGCAAGGAAAACTTAGCTACAGTATCAGTGAAGGTGCAGGAGAATACATAGTCCTAGTCTCATGTTAGAAGAAGGATCTGAGTGATACTTTGCCTTGACATAAACATCACTGTCTCACAATCTTGATGTAGAGGATCTTTGTAATCAACCAATATTGACATACCTTCTAAACATAGTCGTGATCCCAATTGTAATCATGGTATTGGTGGTGGTCTAATGAGGATCTCAGTGCAACATACATCATAGACATAATCATATCCTCAGCATAATTCTATTCATATTAGTCATGATCATAATAAATATAAGGTCAATATCTCAATTAAGGTTGTAGCAATGATTAAGATCTCAATGAAGGAGAAGTCATGGTGTAGCAGTGATCTAGCTGAAGGAGAAATCATGGTACAAGAATGATGATGACGATCTCAAGAGTTACAAAGAAGAGGATTGGTGTCTTGGTCTTGGAGTAGCGTAGTAGCTCAAGTGTCATTGTCTTGGTATTCATTAATTGGAATCTCTATAAGAAGAATTTTGTGTGAGTTTTCCTTTCCAAGAGGGAGAGGTTTTAGCCCCAGCAGAAATCCAAACATCTTGTGTTATTGTATCTTTGTTTTGGTAGCTATTTGATGAACTAAAGAAGACACACTCTAATAATAAGGAAAGATTATACTAAGAAGAAAACCTCTCAACTAGTTATCATGCTAAGAAAAATCACATTAACTCTAATTTCCATAGATTCTTCAACATGCCCAATGATCAAAATGAGACGAATGGCCGAGAGAGCCATTGCAACAACAAGAGAAAGAAGTTGAGTCCCAACCAACCCACTAGCAAACAAAGGTCTAATAACACTCCTAATGTTGAAAATGAAGCAAGAAAGTTCAATTTTTATTTTTTCCATAATTAATTGAGGAAATTCGAAATTCCATATCAACAGACAACTTGAAGGAGTTAGGTGAGGTGACATGGCTCTTATCACTCAGTTAAGAGCAATCAATTCAAGTTAATGAGCTGAAGTTAATCTTACTTTATTTGATTCCTAAAAAATAGGAGTTTAGCTCAGTTAATTCGAGTCAAGGACATGAAGTTCAGTTGTGTGCAATGGGTTCCTAAATTTTAGGATCATAGGTTGAGTTAATTATAGTTGTAGAAACTAAATGTAGTTAAATTGAGCTATGGTTAGTTAAACTAGTACAAAGTGTTGAAGGAAATAGTAGAAGGTCAAGTTGTGGAAGTGGAACTTCAACCACACTTAGTGATCATACAGATAACTAATCAATCAACCTAAATTAGCTCATGCATGCAGAGAATTAGAGTTACCTAGTTGAGATGGAGATTTCAAGTCATTGTATTATCATTTATAGACTATTCCAAGCATACATGTGGTGCATGCAGTTAGAGGAAGGACCTAAAGGAATTGCTTAATCCAAATGAGGCATGAGTCGTAATTAATAGGGGTTAATTCCCAGAGGAATGGTGTAAGGAATTAGGAGCTTGGAGGGCTTGAAAATTAGGTAAGTGTTGACTAGAGTCAGTCAGTCAGGCATAGGGATAGACTATACACTTGCAGTGTCTATTCAATATTGAGAAAGCATATGTATTTCATCTCTACTCTCTGATTAATGCAATATAGATAGTAAGGGGTTTTGAGCAGTTTTTTCCCCTAGATAAATCTTTGTGCATGTGTGATGCTTCCTTTTTCATGTCTATGATTTGTGTACTAGATGGTGAATTAACTTTTTCATATGGTTATACAGGAATAGTGTCCACACAGATTCTGCTATTCCCACTAAGATGGGTGGCTATCTTAGAAACAAACAATCAAAGTCTACTATTGATTCCTTTTATGAAAATAGATGAGAGGAGAACCAAGAGGGCCAACCTGAGTCTTGCGCTCGATTTCCTCTCTTTCTTGATAGAGTTTTGCCGCTTGCTCTTTGTTTGCTTAGCTTCAAAAGGACCTGTAGAATCACAGCAACATACTACTATGCAAGGAACAAGGATCTAAGTTCATAAATAATGCAGGATCAAATGTGCATTAACCATATACAAGCATATATAAACAAGTACACAAGAATATGGAAGGAAACAAGAATAGCTTTATTCAGATGAAAAGTAGCAAGAGGATTACAACCATGAGCTTTGACCCAGCATCATCCTCCAGCTAAGAAGCCCTTCTTCACCTCAAGCAAAGAAAAATCACCCAACACTGTGAATGTACACCAGAATACCCAACAACACTTCTCTATAAGATACAAATTCCAGCCTCTGGATCTCTGTGATGAGGGATCCATATATAGATGATTGAAGGGAGGTGAGTCATCTTCTGGGGTCTTGATTAGTGTCCTCTCTCTGATAGTTCCTGCTTCCACTTGGATAATGGGGATCTCTTACTCATCCCTAGTCGAAAACAGAGAGGCAAGTGTCAGAGGGGAAGCTTTTGGAAGATTGCATGATCTTCCACCTCGCATTTTGTCCCTGCCATTTGTCCATTCCCGACCATCACACCCTACAGAGGACCAATTCAGTATGCATCACACCTTGTACACTAGGAAGGTGATATGCATCGCACCTTCTCCACTGGGTTTTCAGTATGGTCCAGTTCTGACCATTTATGAGCAGTTTTTAGTGGATAACTTCTGGGAGATGATGTAATCAGATGACCTTGTTCCTTTAGGCAGTGAAGCAACACTTTTAGGGACTTAGGAGCCCTCAGTTTATGGACATTTATGATTGGGGTTGAAGTGCCCAAAAATGTTTATAACAGTGGCCCCCTAAAGCATGAGGTCGTTAATCTTTTTTGATGTTGGGTGAAATGCTTTACTATGAGGATCTGAAGTTTTTCTAAGTCGGGAGGTGACCTGTAATAAGATACAATACAATACATTATTTGGCAACATTTTTTCATGATCTAGTTGAGGCAGGCATTCCCATGCTCAGCTTTATAAATTCATTTTCATGTACATAGGACAGATGATCGTCTGTGTGATAGACTGGTGATATGGACACATCATCCTTTGATTTGGATGATCATCTGTTCGGCAATGATGTACACTGGATGTTTTTATATTCCTGAATATATCGCAGCCTGGATGGATGAAACTAGATCCGGGGTCTTCAAACTTGGCCAATCTTCACTCGGAGTACAAGTCGATCCATGTGAAAAATGTTTTGGGAGTCGAACATGGAAAGACATCGCCTAATTACCAGCCAATGATGTAAGCTATTAGCAGGCGCGAGAGGAATCACCAATAATGACGATGACCCTCAAGGGACTACAATACAATTCACGTGGTGTGAAAAGGGACTTGGTGTCAAACACCACGTAAAATCTCTCGGTCGAAGGCCATTTATGTAAACCTATCGCCGAAAGTGAGAAACTTGCCATTGAGGCATGCAAGCTTCAAAGTACTGAAAGGGTTGTTCCTAAGTCAACTTCTTGGATAATGAGCTAATGTCCACAAGAAGCGACTCGTCGCAGGAGGGCCTTAATGAATCCCACATCAACGATATGGAATGAAGCAAATGATTTTGGAGGTGAAAAAAAACTAACGATATAGGGTTCAGGGCGGCGGTCATGAAGGAATGAAGCATGAATGTATTGCAGTGGGTGAGACTCAGGTGAATTATTTGAATGACTTCTCTTGAACATATCGGTGACACTGACGATGGATTGGTAGTGTTAACCCCAGAGATGGATGGTGTGACGGACCAATGGTGAAGACCAGTGAACGGAACAACCCAACCC
>APFE031045648.1:628148-663854 GCA_000404065.3 Pinus taeda
TTTCGATAGTTTTAACGAGCCGAACAAGACAAGCGCTCGATATTTTTGTGTAATAATCCCTCAGGTCCAAAAAGATTAAAATCTAGAGGAGGGATAGCACTTCCGATGCCTTTTAACGAGCCGGAGAGGCCAATCGCTCGAAAATCTTTTCATATTTTACGAGTCAGGTGAAAAGAGCTTAAAGAAGACTCGTTTTTGAGGAACGAGTGATGGTTTCGGGTAGCAGCTGATTCCAAGTACGATTTGGAATTTTCCAATCACGACAGTGTTACAAGGATGGCTAGCAGAATCACTCTTCGCAGATGTTCCTCGAAGGGGTAAACAATCATATGGGGGTGAATGATCGACTAAAAACAGAGTGGAGATGATAGCGAGAACACGACCAAGGCTCAAAAGCTGGCGATAAGGCATTCACAATGGTTATTTACCCTTTTAATGAGCTTAAACGCGGGGAGAAACACTTGCTCATGACTTATGCTTATTTTTTAATGAGCTTGAACTATGCGCTAAAACTGCTCGTGGAGAGTTTATTTTTTAACGAGCTTGAACTCTGCGACAACATTTCTCGCTAGTCGTATGATAAGAAATGTGTCATTCGAGATGCTATTTTGAAGTGGCTTACATCTCTAAAGCTTTGCCACGATCCTTTCTTTATGCAAGTTAGGAAACGACTAGCCTTACGGGTTTAAAGGGTTAGAGGTCCTAAAAATTTTAAAAATAAATAGCCGCTCTTCACTTGCATGTGGAAAGGTTTGCATGCCCCCAAGTATAGTGAAAAATTTCCAGGTTACCAAGAAAGTTCTATAAGCGTAGCAACTAAAATTCTTTCTCGGTGATGTCTATTGAAACAGACAAAGGGGAGCGGAGTCACTCGGCATAACCTTAACAAAGGTATCTTATTCCAGTCTGTTCCCATTTTCCTATGAGGACGGGTTCGCCAGACTAGTCATATATTCCTCACAGAAATCAACCCTATACCCAAGGTTTTCCTGCCGAAGCAGACCAGGGTGCATGCCCCTTGGGTTTCAGTCACATCTTCCTGAATCACTCGTGCTCATCAGGTGGTCGGACCGGAGACTGATGAGACATTTCTTGCATGAAAAGACCATTCAGGGATGGCATTTGACTATTTGCGATGTGTGAACTGGGGAATGACATTTGGTCTACGAGCTTGATCATTTTGCCTTCGTGCGGATAACACATTACTCTAAAGAGTGACGAGACGACGGCTCCCATGCAATAAATATAGTCGCGTCCAAGGAGTAGATTGTAATCTAAAGGTCCTTGAACTACCATAACATTCATGTGAACAGTTTTCCTTCTCAAAGTAATGGGCACATTTGGAAGGCTCCCTAAAGGTCGACTCGTTCCCTTGTCGAAGCCTATTATATTTCTCATTTCAGGCAGAAGCGATGGTGAACCAAGCGCTTTCCAAGCAGTTGAGGAAAGGATAGTCACAGAAGCCCCTTCATCAATGATGGTACCAACCATGACCATTCTGTAAGCGTGTACAATAATTCTGAATGGTACACTGGCTGGCAAACGGGGTCTGCCTAGTAGATTCTAGTTGAAGGAAACAACTAGGTTGCTTGGTGGTCGAACCAAATAGACGGCCGGGTAAGACTCTGATGAACTTCCTTCCTACGGTAAAAGAACGGGAGGACTGCCCCCAAGCTCATCGGAGTCGGTGTTGATGAAAAGAATTTGAACGGTGTCGTTCTCTTTCTCTTCCGTGACGGTATCGTTCGAAGATGAAACTTTGAAGGCAATACCGGGTCAACTGCAGTATCGACCTTTTGACTTTCGTCTGGTATGGATTTCGAGGGTTCATTTTCAATGATAGGTGCTTCGACTGACCACAAGGATGGGCCAACTGAATTTTCAACCGGTGGAGGGCTCGGTAAGAGTTTTCGATATCCAGGAGGAAGTCGTAACGGTGAAACTGGACGATTATCTAAAACTCTTTTAGCCTCTTCAAGGAAGGGACAATCGTGGATGGCGTGATCACCTCACACAACTTACAAGGAGGTTTAGGATTCCTTCTTTGTCCATGTGCTTCACTTTCACTGGTTGACGGTGAGCATTCAACATGATCGCCAGAGATTGATGCTACCGGATGGTGCAAACGAGGAGACCAGTCCCTTAAGATCTGAGGGATGCAGGGACAATCTCAGTGATAGTGGTCTCCATTGCAAATGACGGAAGGAGATTTAGGTTTTGATTGTGCGGTGTGTGGATTTTTGCTAGACGATACTTGGTTACTCCCTTTCGATTTTGGTTCATTTTTCTTCTTCTCCTTTTTCTCTTTCTGCTTCTTCTTCTTCTCAGTTACTTGACTTTTAGCTTTATTGGCTTTGTCAAGCGAAGAGGAAGGAGGAGAAGGAGAATCATATGAAGTAGAAGGATGGGAGGCAACTCTAGTGTCGTCTAGTTGTTGGTTAGACTGTTCAGGAATTATGGGATTCTGAACGATAGAGGTAGAGAAGAGCCAGACCGGCAAACCAATTGTCAATCCTGGAAGTGACAAAGTGGCCATATGGGGTGGACCAACATCTCCCCAAGATAGGAAGGGACTAGGATTTCCTTCACGGGGAAATCCTTGGTTGGTAGACTCCATTTTCTCAACCTGAAGATCAACGGGGGAATTTTGTGACGTTATTCCGATTTAAAATAATTTTTTAGATGCTTGGACACAACTTGTTTTTTCAATTTTAAAGAGTCAAGAAAAAACATAATATGACTCTAGTCGCCCTCAATTTTTATTGAGCTTGAAGTGACAAGCACTCAGAGGACATTTTCCTTTAAGGAGTCTGAAAAGGAGCAAAATGGACTTCTCTGGAGATCTAGGTAGAGAGGATTACCAAACCAATCGTAAAACTGCAGAATAGTTTTTATGGTACGGCAGTCAGTCTTCCCGAATGTTGTGTTCGGTGCATTATGATCAATAGGGCGGCAGACACGGCTTCCTAAGGATAAAGGATGCAGCCTATTGTGGTCTCCCAATATATACACGACGGTACATGGGAGCACAAGTCCATACTGGCACTTGCCGTCTCAAAGTGGAGGAATCACCCAACCAGCACTGAAAGAAACAGTTACCAGGCTTTACGACGCTAGAATACGTCTCTAGCCTAGACCTCTAGATGTTTTGTGTTAAGTTCCAAAGCGTTGTTAGATTCATTGAGATTTATTTTAAGTTGATCTTGCTTAACAATTTGCCTTTCAGGTTCACCACGTGAGTATGTATAATTCCTAAATGCAGTCTAAGATGATAAATAGACGTTTTATCTTCTTTCAGCAATGAAAATCCTAGCTACTAAAGGGAAGAAAGTCAAGCATATTTACTTCATAGAGCACAGAGCACACGCTAATATGCACAGTCCTAAATCAAGCCAAGAATTCAAGATGCAAATGCACATGCATGTATTTGTTTTTCAGCTCTCTTAATTTGTAAATGATGCTAAGAAAGCTATGTGCAAACTGAATTACTTTTAAAGCAACTGTACTCAACAAAATTCTTTTTTCAAAACGAAGTGAAAGCAAGAGAGACACTTTGCAATTTTGAAATGGAAATTGCTTTTCGACACTTTAAAACTAGTAAATCAAATCCTATGCAACAGTAACTGTATAATCAACTATCTAAAACAATGGGATTTCTTTCTAAAACTGAAAACGACAGCTACGACACTTTCAGATCTATAGACGACAGTTCGATTATGTTACTTTTTGCAAAAGAGAACTAAAACGACGCACAATACATAAAAAACATTTATAGTTCTTTGCACTAAGGAGGCGTAATAATGCAAGAGAAGGGGGTATTCACAGGAGTACACTGATTACAGATAGCAAAAACTCTTGAATAAGACTGAAAATAGTGAGAAAAATCCACAGTCAGAGGGCAAATTCAATCCTCCCTAACCATCGCACCTGTTACACAATGAACTCAGTATGCAGCGCACCTACTCCATTCGGGAAGTGCAATGCATACAGGCTTCCTTGAAGGCAGGGTGCGATGGTTACAGTGCGAGACTTTAAACGTGACTTCTCTCACAGTTTGCAGTTTAGTTTAGGTGTTTTAGCTGAATAAGTACAGATCAATGTATGTAAAACACAGGGGTGATTTAAGAGGTTACTAGAGCCACCACTCAGGGCAATTAGATTGCTTGCAGATCTATTGTTTAATTTATAAACAAAAACCTAGAGATTGACTGAAGCAGCATTGATCTACTTTGCATTTTTATAACAAATGCAGTTCGAAGGCTAGCTGTCTTGACTTCAGGCTCCGTCTGTATGCTTATAAAAGAAACAAGGATAGATAGGCTAACAAGTAATCTAGTCGCTCCCCAGTGGAGTCGCCATTTTGTTATATGGGAATAGTGTCCACACGGATGCTGCTATTCCCACTATGTGTGGCTATCTTAGAAACAAACAATCAAAGTCTACTATTGATTCCTTTTATGAAAATAGATGAGAGGAGAACAAAGAGGGCCAACCTGAGTCTTGCGCTCGATTTCCTCTCCTTCTTGATAGAGTTTCGCCGCTTGCTCTTTGTCTGCTCAGCTTCAAAAGGACCTGTAGGATCACAACAACATACTACTATGCAAGAAACAAGGATCTAAATTCATAAATAATGCAGGATCAGATGTGCATTAACCATATACAAGCATATATATAAACAAATACACAAAAATATGGAAGGAAACAAGAATAGCTTTATTCAGATAAAAAGTAGCAAGAGGATTACAACCATGAGCAGCACTAACCCAACATCATCCTCCATCTAAGAAGCCCTTCTTCACCTCAAGCAAAGAAAAATCACCCGACACTGCGAATGTACACCAGAATACCAACAACACTTCTATATAAGTTACAAAATTCCAGCCTCTAGATCTCTGTCATGAGGGATCTATATATAGATGATTGCAGAGAGGTGAGTCATCTTTTGGGATCTTGATTAGTGTCTTCTCTTTGATATTTCCTACTTCCACTTGGAGAATGAAGATCTCTTACTCATCCCTGGTTGAAAATGGAGTGGCAAGTGTCAGAGGGGAAGCTTCTGGAAGATTCCATGATCTTCCACCTCGCATTTTTGTCCCTGCTATTTGTCCATTCCCGACCATCACACCCTACAGAGGAGCCAAACAGTATGCATCACACCCTGTACATTGGGAAGGTGATATGCATCGCACCCTCTACATGGAGCTTTCAGTATGGTCCAGTTTTGACCATTTATGAGCAGTTTTCAGTGGAAAACTTCTCGGAGATGATGTAATCAGTTGACCTTGTTCCTTTAGGCAGTGAAGCAACACTTTTAGGGACTTAAGAGATCTCAATTTATGAACATTTTTGATTGGGGTTGAAGTGCCAAAAAATGTCTATAACACATATCAATAGAGTATCTTCAAGTGTTGTGATTTAGTAAATTTCACGGGTAGTTTTGAATCTACACATTAATTTCTACATGGTATTGGAGTTGGAATCACTATAGAGTAGATATTTTGAAGTTGTAATTGTAGGACATTCGAATTTGAATATTAGTGTTGTAGGTGTTCTTTAGGACTGACAAGGTGGTTTTGAATGGACTAAGGCTTGATAATTCCCTTAAGGGAAGCTCAAATTATGTTGCATGGAATGACCACATGGAGGAAGTGTTAGAAGATAATGGGTTGAAGGAATTCATTGATAATGATATTCTGAAACCAACAACATTTGATGCTAAGGATATAGCATAGTTGAAGAAGTGTGTAGCCAAGGCAAGGAGAATCATATTGGAGGGATTAGGAGAACATATTGTCTCAAATATCCATCTGTAATAGAAATTGTATGTAATGCAACAAGAATTGACAGATCTATTCTATAATATAATTACCACAGTAAGTTGGTGCTCAAGGAAAAACTTTGAAAGATCAAGATGAAAAAGAACAAGACTATTCTACGGTATTTGAGCAAGTTTACACAATATCATAATGAAATTGGTGGGGTCAGTGTTAATTTCGCTGAGGATGACTTGGTACCTCTAGACCCTTTTGGCCTTCCCAAGTGCTAGCATAGCTATCAAGATTCAATAAATTGTAGGGATAAACTACTCAGTTGGGAATGCTTATGGTCTGACCTAGTCCAGGTGGAAATAAGGAATAATACTAGAGATTGGACCTCATCCAAAGAAGAGGAAGAGAACTTTGCATTAATCATCAAGGGAGATAAGTCCAAGGGGAATAAGTCCCAAGGTGAGGTTGATTCCAACCAAGTAGGAAAGAATAAAAAATTGTCCAAAATCAAGTTCCTTCATTGTCATGAATTCAGGAAATATACCAAGAAGTTTCCTTAAAAGAAAGCAAGTAAGATGAAGCATGTAGTAGTAGCACCAGGTGAAGCTTTGGCTTCAAAGTTTGAGCTTGACTTCACTCTCATCACATGCATGGCAATAACAATGATGTGGAGCATGTGGTACTTGGACAATGGTGCTTTGTTCCATATGATGGGAAATAAAGAAATTTTTAGTGACTTGGAGGATAAATATATCCAAATGAACATTGAGTTTGGAGACAATGTAAGGTACAAAGTGACCAGGATTGGTACACTCACCTTTTAAAAGGAGTCATGCTCCCCTATTAGACTCAAGGTTGTGATGTTTTTTCTGGGTCAAAAGAATAATCTTGTCCCTATTGCAGTTTTGGAAGACCGTGGTTATGATGTGATCTTTAGGAAATGATAGGCATTCTTGAGACACATATCCACGAGACAAATGAAGTAGATTGAGGTTTAATTGAAGAACCTGTATGCACTTGACTTTGAAGATGCATGCAAAGCCTTGAGGAGCAAGGTAGAGACTAGATATATGGTGGTTGACAGGGAGCATGTTATACCTCTCAACATGCAGCCTCATAAAAAGCCTTGGCTAGTTGTGGAGCAGCAACAAATGGAGAAGTAGAGAGGAGGCATAGTGGAGACATCTACTAAAGAAGAGACCTCTAGCATTGGGAGAGTTCGAGCCAAGTGGGAAGAGGGACCACATGCAGTTATACCTCCAAGAGCGAGGTGGAGAGATGTAGATCCTTAGTCCAAGAGTTGCAGAAATTTTGGTAGGTTCCATTAAGGCATTCTCCTCATGGATTGTTAGCTTGCTACAGGGGCCCATAGTATTTAGTAACAATAGGATCAGTGTCAGTCAGATATTAAGGAGTGTAGAGAATTTTTGGTAGTAGAGTAGGAGGCTCGGTAGTAGAGTCACCAACAACAAAGTTTTTTTGGTAGACAGTTGCAGACATAATTGATTCAGTTTTTTTTTATGCTTCTCAATTGCAGATGTTGTAGTAGTAGAAGCAACAGTGAGAGGTCTTTCATGTAGTACATTCCACAGGTGTAGGATGGGGGTGGTTGATAATCCTTTTCTTGTTGACAGGGAGTGTTGAAAATGCAACAAGAAAGTCTCAAATTTGATTTTTTCCTTAATCAAATTGAGGAAATTTAGAATTCCATATCAGCAGACAACTTGGAAGAGTTACCTGAGGTGACACGACTCTTTTTAGTTAGTTTAGAACAATATTTGTAGAGAAACAAACATCACTACCAAAGTTCCACAAGTGGTTCCAGACTAAATCAAGTTTGAGATTAGGATGAGGAGATGCACTGGAATTGCAAGATAATGGTCTCTTAGTAGAAACTGGACATTATAAGTCTCCAGCTAAAAAACCACGTATGCCAGAGAAGGGATTACCTCACCACTAATATCCCTCCACCTCTATTCATGGTAGAAAAATCGATATCATAGTTATAAATTACCAACTTCATATGCGCTAAATCTATTTTCATTCATGTGCATGTGGGGGGAAGCCATGCCACAACACCCCCCCCCCCCCCCCCCCAAAAAAAAAAAATATTGGTTGAGGCAGTGGAGTGATGGGATCACACCCCTATGCCCTGCCCATTCTGCAGTTACCACACATTGGGGAGAATATAATATATATATATATATATATAACTAAAAGAAAGAAATCAGTACAGTTAAAATATTTTAAAATGTTTAAAGTAGTTTCACTATTTTAAGTTTTGGCCCTTTTGCATTGTATTTGTTAGTCAATTTTTTTTTTTAATCTAGCAAAGAATTGATGGAATTGCAAATCTTAAGTTGTATAGTTTACAGAATCCAAGTGCCCAAGGGGACTTTTAAGGCATTGTATCTATTTAAGCATTAAAAAATTCAATGTATCCAATGAAAATTACACATGAAATACATCTTAACCATGGATTTATCAAGTGCCTATAGGGATTAAATCTCTTTAGGTGCAAACACTTTTCCAAGGTTGTACTATAAAAATGGATGCATATCAAGAGGTTTGATCCCTCATAGTGCTTGGTGGATTTGTGGTCAAGATGGATCTATATTAATTTTATTCCTTTGTGCCTTGAAGAGCTCATAAACAAAATTAGTTCGTCACAATCTTTTAGTGGATATGTGTATACAATTGATGGTGTCGATTTATAAAATGAACCTGCATTTAGATTCAAAAGTGTGATATTCAAAATTATTCATACTGGTATGATACATGTATTGTCCTTGATGGCAACTCACTCAGAAGACAGATCATAGTGCACCAGGTCAACAGCAAAGAATTAACGATCAGAAAGAGGTATACACAGGTTCACCATGACAAAGGCATGTATACATGCGGGTTAGTAGACCAAAAGATGCGTATAACTTACACATGCACTTTTACAGAAGGAAATGCATGTACATGTTGGAAAACTAAGTTTTGGTCCATGGTATTTTGATCCATGGTCAGAGTTATTGACCCTAGGTATCAGGTCCAAGGTATTGGTCCTACGTGGTTTTGGACCATGGTATTAAGAGAGGCCTAAACCTATATAAGGAGGAGAAGATTATACAAGTATTGAATATCTGATGTAGGGTGAGATCCAGTATGCAGGTTATGGGTTTGTGATTCTTTTCTAAGGATGCACCTATGTGGATGGTGATGGACGATGGATCAGGATCTTAAGGCTTGGTATGTATTATTATTATGTTGTTTGATCATGGATAGTCTAGATATTAATTACTGACGCATATTTTATTGTATAAATGTTATGATCTGGGTATGACTGATGTCTAGCATAGCTGCAAAGTTATGAGTAAATATTTGCAGATATGTACACGGATTCACTTTGGTTAAAGCATGTATACACACTGGTTCGGCTCATCAGAGTAGCATATATAGTATGAAGTATGATATTTGAAGTTGTAGTTGGATTTGGTTGTTGTTGCAAAGTTCTGTGTTTTTCTTTATGTTCTAGTTACTGTGTTTTTTTGACAGGGTTTTAGTGATTTAGTATTAGGTAATTCAGAGATTGATGATGTAGGTGTAGTTGATGGTTGTATTGCAGTGGTGATTGATTTTGTGCTTCAATGTTGTTGATGGGTCCAGTATGAAAATTGGATGAAACGTGGCCTTCAGAATATGGTGTTGTGCTTCAGGAGTATCCAGTATGAAAATATATGAAGCATGGTCCCTGGAGGAGGAGAGAAGGTCGTAGCCTTCTGTAGGCTGGTGCCTACGTACTGGTAAATATATTGGCTAGTACAAGAGCCAGGGGGTTGGAGCTCTGTTCTAGTAGTAGCTGAAAAACGAGAGAGGGTTGTAGCCTTCTGTAGGCCGGTGCCTACGTACTAGTAAATATATTGGCTAGTACAAGAGCCAGGGGGTTGTAGCTCCCTTCTAGTAGCAGCTCGAGAACGAGAGAAGATTGTAGACTTCTACAGGTGGGTGCCTGCGTATTGGTATGAGTCTGCGATAGTACAATATTGTAAACAGGTTTTTCTTATATTAGAAAGGAAGATAACAGTAGGTGTTTTTTGTCCCGCATTGGGTTTCCACCTTATATCATGGTGTTTGTGTGTTTTTCTTATGTGTGATGATCTATTTTGTTTTATTGCACCTGGTTACTGTTTATGTGGTTAATGAATTTCTGATGCACTGATAAAAGATCAACATATGATGAATTAAATGAATGATAAGTTTATTGGATATACGCTAGTTTCATTAAACACAGTTGCGTGTACACGTAGGTTCCCTTAACTGAAGTAGCGTATATGCATATGATTATGGAAATGAAAAAGTTATTGATTTTCTAATACTGATTCACCCCCCCCCCCCTCTCAATATTATTTACAACAATTGGTATCATAGAAGGTCCTTTGGTAGAAGCTTGATCGCTTGAAGGAGATCCATAGAACAATGGGAAAGAAAGTGCGTCAGAAGAAGAAGATAGCTCAAAGGAACAACGACAGCTTGCCATTAAGTGAACATGCAAATGAAGCATTAGATAAAATCATAGATCAACAAGATCTATTTAACAAGAGGGAGAGTACCCTCAAAGAAGAAGTTACTAGATTAAAAGCTCAGCTGGAGTGTGCCTTCAAAGTACGTCAAATGTTGTAGGATGAAGTGATATTATTAAAGGATAAGCAGAATGAAGCAAATAAAGAACAAGAAAATGAGATTCTCAAATTAAGGCAACAATTGGAAGAAGGAAGAAAGGATGCAGAAATCTTGAAGAAGAAACATCTGGAAAAGGAAGAGCAATATTAGGTTGAGGTAAATATCTTGAAAGGTAAATTAGAAGAAAGGGATAAAATATTATGATTTCAAGACAGTACTAAGATTTTGGATGATATTCTTAGTAGTCAAAGGTTGCCTACTATCAAAACTGGTCTTAGTTTCTATGAATTTGTTGAAGGTGAATCTAGCTCACAAGCTGAGGCAAGGAACTCTAATGCAAAATCTAAAATGCTTAACAAGGAGATGAGAGGTCAACCCCATCAGCAACCAAAGAAAGAAAGTCTTCAAAGAAAATCATTTACTCCTAACTATGGAAGTGATAGACAGTTATTTCCTCTGATGAATAATGTTGCATATTTTACATGTCATAATTTTGGGCATGTTATAGCGAGATGCAGAAGTAGAATGGTTCAAGACCATCACACAGAAAGATCATCACATTCCAGGTACTTTAAGGGATATTGTTTTGCTTACAATATGTTTGGTCACAAATCCATTGACTGCTATAGAAGGAATATGAAACATATGAAATGTTATGCATGTAAAAATCTTGGACATATAGCAAAGGAATGCAGGAGAAGATTTTGGGCACCATACTAAAAGGAGAAAACACCATCACAGTTGAAGATATGGAAGAAGAAGGAAGTATAGTGAGAAAGATGTGGCATAGTAGAGTATACATACATGATAGACTTAGAGGGAGCTGAAAGTGTGAAATTTTTGCATTCTAAATCTCATACACAAGTTTCATGAAGACAAGTTGCATATATATGCGAGTTCGAAGCTGCACAATTGTGTATATGTTGGTTTGAGGAAAAGCAGTGGGACAGACTCAGGAAAAAGGGTATGATATGATTCAATCAATTATTTTCTCTGTTTGATAATGGTTACAATTTTCTGATGATGTGTGAAAATGTGTTGGTACTCATAAGATGTTGTTTAGAAGTGCTTTTGATCCTAACTTGATGATGATGATGATTTGATACTTCTTATATGCATGATCAAATCTGACAGTGAAAAGATGGAAGAGGTTCAGGGGGAGCATATGCTTCAAATAATGCATTGTTGGCATTATGGTTAGAAATATTTGGTGATGATGCTTATGTGGCTAAATGATACATCTTACTACTTATTATTGGTTGGCCAAGAGAATGGTATTGCAGGTTACACGTCTGGACGCTGGTGATAGATGCCTAAGGTATATGGTTGTTGATGACTATCATGGCCTTGTTTAGATTGCTGGTCATTGTTATAAAATTCATGTATATCATTTGATGTAAAAGTCATGAAAGGACCTAATTTGTAACCCCACTTTGCATGGGAAGGATGATGTATAAACATTTGGTATATCCTCACTTGGTTGGGTGGATGAGTCAAAATGGTGTATCCCCCCTTGGTTGGAATATTGATGTATGTATGAGTAATTGGTAATAGGAAGGTCATACTCACTTAGTTAAGTTGTAGAGTCATGTTATTCTTTTGAAAAATATTTTTGCAGACTCAACATATGCTCAGGGGGAGCATGGACAGATTGGTACATCTCAGCATGTACAAAGGGAGAGCTCGATCAGAGATTTTAGCATGTACTCAAGGGGAGTATGGACAACAGAATGTATATCAAGGGAGAGAATATCTTGGTCCACCCTTTTCCCTTGATGTCAAAGGGGGAGAGTGACTTGGTGTGGTTGTTGCCATCAAGTCCAAAGGGAGAGATTGTTGGCATTATGATACAGGTATGGTATAGGTATTGTCCTTGATGGAAACTCACTCAGATGACAGATCATGGTGCACTAGGTCAATAGCAAAGAATTAATGATCAGAAAGAGGTATACATAGGTTCACCATGACAAAGGCGCATATACATGCAGGTTAGCAGATCAAAAGATGCGTATAATGTAGACACACACTTTCACAGAAGGAAAGGCGCATACATGTTGGAAAACTAAGTTTTGGTCTGTGGTATTTGGTCCATGGTATTTTGATCCATGGTCCAAGGTATTGACCCCAGGTATTGGGTCCAAGGTATTGGTCCTACATGGTTTTGGACCATGGTATTGAGAGAGGCCTAAACCTATATAAGGAGGAGAATATCATTAGGCTAGGAAGTGAAAGTATACAAGTATTGAATATCTGATGAAGGGTGAGATCCAATATGCAGGTTATGGGTTTGTGATGATGATGGATGATGGACTGGGATCTTAAGGCTTAGAATGTATTATTATTATGTGGATTGATCATGGACAGTCTAGATCTGAATTACTAATGCATATTTTATTGTATAAATGTTATGATCTGGGTATGACTGATGTCTGATATAGCTACAAATTTATGAGTAAATATTTGTAGATATGTATGCGGGTTCGCTTTGGTAAAAGCACGTAGACATGCTGGTTCAGCTCATCAAAGTAGTGGATACAATATGAAGTATGATATTTGAAGTTGCAGTTGGATCTGGTTGTTGTTGCAGAGTTCTGTGTTTTGCTCTATGTTCTGGTTACTGTGCTTTGTTTACAGGGTTTCAGTGATTCAGTATTGGGTGATTCAGAGATTGATGATGTAGGTGTAGTCGATGGTTGTATTGCAGTGGTGATTGATTTTGTGCTTCAATGTTGTTTATTGGTCCAATAGGAAAATTGGATGAAACGTAGCCTTCAAATTATGGTGTTGTGCTTTAGGAGTATCCAGTATGAAAATTTATGAAACATGGTCCCTGGAGGAAGAGAGAAGGTTGTAGCCTTCTGTAGGCTAGAACCTATGTACTGGTAAACATATTGGCTAGTACAAGAGCCAAGGGGTTGGAGCTCCCTTCCAATAGCAGCTGAAAAATGAGAGAGGGTTGTAGCCTTTTGTAGGCCGAGGCCTACGTACTTGTAAATATATCGGCTAGTACAAGAGCCAGGGGGTTGTAGCTCCCTTCTAGTAGTAGCTAGAGAATGAGATAAGGTTGTAGCCTTTTGCAGGTGGGTACCTACGTACTAGTATGAGCCTGCACTAGTACAATATTGTAAATAGGTTTTTCTTATATTAAAAAGGAAGACATCAGCAAGTGGTTTTTGTCCCGCATTGGGTTTCCACCTTATATCATGGTGTTCATGTGTGTTTCTTATGTGTGATGATTTGTTCTGTTTTACTGCACCTGGTTACTATTTACGTGGTTAATGAAGTTCTAGTGCACTAATAAAATATCAACATATGATGAATTAACTGAATGATAAGTTTACTGGGTATACGCTAGTTGCAATAAACACAGTTGCATGTACACGTGGGTTCCCTTAATTGAAGTAGCGTATATGAATCTGATTATGGAAATGAGAAAATTATTGATTTGTTAATACTGATTCACCCCGCCCCCCGCCCCCCCCCCCATCAGTATTATTTCCAAAACACACACACACACACACACACACACACACATATATATATATAGATATATATATAAAGAAACTAAAAGAAAGAAATTAGTACGGTTAAAATATTTTAAAATGTTTAAAGTAGTCTCACTATTTTAAGTTTTGGCCCTTTTGCAGTATATTTGTTAGTCAATTTTTTTTTTTTTTTAATCTAACAAAGAATTGATGGAATTGCAAATCTTAAGTTGTATAGTTTACAGAATCCAAGTGCCCAAGGGGAATTTTAAGGCATTGTATCTATTTAAGCATTAAAAAGTTCTATGTATCCAATGAAAATTACACATGAAATACATCTTAACCATGGATTTATCAAGTGCCTATAGGGATTAAATCTCATTAGGTGCAAAGACATTTCCAAGGTTGTACTCTAAAAATGGGTGCATATCAAGAGATTTGATCCCTCATAGTGCTTCGTAGATTTGTGGTCAAGATCTATATTAATTTTATTCCTTTACACCTTGAAGAGCTCATAAACAAAATTAGTTCATCATAATCTTTTAGTGGATATGTGTATACAATTGATGGTGTCGATTTATGAAATGAACCTACATTTAGATTCAAAAGTGTTAAATTCCAAATTATACATAATCTTTTCATAGTTGATGTCAATATAAAATATAGTCAATGTCTATAAATAAATTGAATTAATGTTCCTTTTATAAAATTATGTTGATACAAGTGTTGCAATTAAAATCGGGAGGTTGGCTTACCATCTATCTATGCAGTCATTTATGGAATAAACAAAGCATACTTTTAATTGGTGCTCGAATTATATTTCGACATTTTCCTTCACCTAGTGAATATTTGCTTAGAAATTACACAATGAGAAAATTAATCTTAACAATAGAAGAGTGAATCTGCAAGAGTATCATATTGATAATTACTAGCGCAGATTTCCATTCATCTAGGAAGCAAAATAAATACATAGAAATAAGGAGGCGACTTCTAAATCCTTTTGGCTCCACCAATCGCTCTGGAATATCTAGTTTTAAAAAATATTTGCATACCTAAAAACTTCCCCTTAAAATCATGAATCCCCCATTAGGAAACCTCGATTTCCTTCACTAAAATTCCAATATGATCATCGAGCTAGCCTTAAGACACACATGCAATCGAGCATAGCCAATTAGAGTAACTAGAAACAACAATAAAATGGTGTTGTTTCCCACATCAGTTCCCAATCGACAAGTTCCTATCCACCACACTATCCAATAAGTACTCAACATAATTATTTCAGAAACACAAGGTTACCATATCACAAGTTTCTCACAAAAATATATAGAATGTCATTATGACCCTTGTCCAAAATTAGAGAGCTAAATATATACCCCTCCATAAGAATGTGTTCCTTTTATACAATGTTTCAAGTGAGGATTAATGGTGGCACTTGTTTTTACATTAAAAAAAATACTTGATTATTTAATTCCATAAATTTGATTATTCACCAAGAAATGTGTCTTATCCACAAATTGGCTCTCATATAAATTCCTATTATTTTAATTAAAATAAATATTTTCTCTCACCGAAGATTCACATGTTCCTGAATTTACTCCTAGTTGTTCCCTAACTTTACTCGTAGTTATTTCCTTAAATAATTCAATTTTTGCACATGTATATTTAGATCTCGATTCACTTAACTTTACATCGATTGAATTATAAGCTAATCCCCCTTTTTAAACATGAAAACTTATGATTCATATACATATATATATAACTACTTAGCTCTAACTTACACTACACCCCCTTTTCAGAATTAGTTTACTAACATTAGCCCCCTTTTAATAATTAGTCTACTAACATTAGCTAAGCCATTTATTTCATTTATTAAGATTTTCCATTAAGTTCACTTGTCAAAGTTAGAACTAATTAAATTTAGATTTATAGGATACTCAAATAACTTACTAAGTTTCTTTTCACTTTTATCTTTCATACCATATCAATGTTTAAGAATATTATTAATTAACCCCAATCAATAGATGGCATTATTATACATCTAGTGACAAGGGTGCCAACTCTTGTGTTGTTTAAGAACCTCATGTTCCAAGGATTCCACGTGTTTCCCTTCAAACACCCATGTTTCGAGCAGGGGAAACAATTAATGGTAGAATGGAAATTGAATATTATCCTCGTCACCCTTATTGCTAATTTGATAGTGATTGAAGATAAAGATTTCCCTTGATGTGGTCCCATAGTAGTGCCTGATGGGTGACCATACTACTGGTCAAACCCACACGAAATAATGCAACTCTAAGGATAAGCGCCCCTCATACTTCATCCTGAGACATGGTTAGAGTGCTCGCACATATCACCAATGACATTGATCATACCCCTCCAAAGATATATGGTACCTTCACATACAACCCCACTTCCTATATATGGGTTATCCAATCAACATTTATCGATGTCTGCAAAACATGAGAATATATATCAGTAGAATTCATATAAGTATGCCCATTATCTATGTCAATATCAAATATCAAAATGGAAGCATAAATCAAAATATGAATCAAACCATTTTGGTATGGGTTGTGTCCATAGTCCTATTTTCCTACCCCACTCAAGAAATCAATAGTGAAACCTAGTAAATATGATATAACTATCATATAGCAAGCATAATAAATGTCATAATCAACATCATCATCATCATAATAATAAAAGTAAAATATCATAATATGATGAAATGCCAGCCTCATCAAAATACATAAAATCTCTCGATCATCATAATGATTCCCTAAAAGAATAAAGTATAAGTCAAATGATGTCTCAAAGTCAAGATAGTGAAAATCTCATGCCAACGCAAGTAGAGCACTACAATTTCTAGTGTGTTTTTAATTTGGATTATGTTTTGGTTATAAATTTAAGGTTTATAGACAACAATCTATATGGATAGCTATGTTCTAGGTATATATCTAGTAAAATATATGAACAAATACTTTGTGGGATGATAGGTTTTATAATCAATTTAGAATATAATTTGAGATGATTGTCATTAAAATCAATATAAAATAAAATTCCAATTAAGCAACTGCATATCATGTGGAAGTAAGGACTTGACTCAACTCAATAAAGACTAATGTACACAATGAAGACCCATGGGGGTTTTATTCAGCAAACACTCAATATCTATTATGAATGAAGAGGAAGCATTTTAAGACTATGTTTGAGGTATTAAAAAAGTCGAACAGGTTTTCTTATTTATGCTAATAAAACATATGAAAAAATACTTGAAAGGAAGAAATGGAGACTCATTATATTTTCTTGTTATTTTTTTAATCTCAAGAAAACAAAGCATCTATATTAATCTCTTTGAGATGGTTCAAATGGTCAAATCTCTCATCCATTGAAAGCTTCATTAGCCTCAATTAGTGAATTCGAGTTGGAAGGGTATTAAAGTGGTGGGACAATATTAAGGCAATTAGAAAATTCAAATCATATAACCATGTAATATTTTTTGAAGGCTTGAATTGAGAAATGGAAAATCATAATAAAAACAAAATCTAGATTCAACAAGCACGTGGAAGAGGATTATGAAGTCATTATGGAAGAGGATTAAGAAGTCATTAATGAGATACATATACGTTGGTTCCCTTAAACAAGAAGAAGGAAGAGAGAAAATGTGAAGGAAGAGATAAAATATGAAGGATACATTTAGTGTGAAAATTTCTAATCCCACCTTAGAAAACTATTTGTATGATAGGTTTAATAAAGTAATTTGGAGGGTGGTTTTCCCTAACATAATATAGCATTTATATTTCTTAATAAAAAAAAAAGTAAGACTTGCTTTTATTTCCAAATCATCATTACCATGACTTGAAAATTATCATTTTTATCCCTTCGCAAAAATATATTTATTGATAACGATATATAAAACCATATTCTCCATCTTTTTTATTAGCTTTGATGATCATTTTTAATATATACAAAACCAAATCCAAAACTTGATATTTAATTTATAATATTTTGTGTTAGTTTAAACATAAACTTATAAAATGTGACACGTGAATTTTGGCCTCATGATTTTGATAGATTTTATTAATAAATTCGTAATTTTCTTTCAAATTTGATTTTATGTCACTACCAAGGGACCTATAGTTTTCATGTTTTTGTATTATTTTGGGGTTTGTATTTATGTGTTTTCAAAAGTTAACGTTAGTGTTTGACCTAATAATGTTTAAGCGCTCCCATGAACGGGGCTACATAGTCCAAGGAGAGATGTCAACCACTTCTTTGTTTCTACTCCTACAATAATAAGTTACTGGACTTTAGGCCCATGAAAGTTCACACCATCTGCACAATATCCTTCGACGTATAATTTCATAGATGTTATATAGTTAATCTTCGATGTTAAATATTGGGTTAGTTTGTATTATGGTGAGTAGTTATTGGAGTCCAAGAAGACCCAGAAATTAATTCAACGGTTTCTTGTATGTATTAATATGTGCACATTATACATCATTCATTGAGATCAATTAATAGACGTTTAAATTTGGTTTCTAGTTTGTGTGTCTTACAATGGTATCATAGCATGCTGTTTCACTTTGTTGATTGAATTGTGCCACTAGTTTTTTGGCCATCTAATATTTTTGTTGTTTGATAAGAAACCATTGTTGCGAGTGGGTTTCCCTTCTCACAGATAAGAGGATGTGTCACTGTTAGAAATAGTTCTAGTTGAAGGAAAATAATTAAATTTAAGTGATGAGGTTTTCACTAGAGAATTATTTCATCACAAGAAACAAGGGAGCACCAACGCGTTCAAAGACAATGGGCATATCTTCATAACCAACCCTGTCATGTATCAAAGTTTGTTTGGAAATCCTGGGCTTGCAAACAACACACTGAAATTGCACTAGTTGCATAAAAACAAAAAGGTGTTGGGCAACGAATCCCCCCATAACATATTATTCGGGCTTAAAGCCCAAGATTTGGTCAATGTAATCTAAAGACTTCGTGAAAGGCGGGCACGGAGCGTGGAAGTTTAGGATGAGTCATAGGGTTGTTCGCCCTAAAATAATGTAATTGAATGTAAATTGTGTTGGCCTACCCATGGTCCGAGGACCCTGGGATTGTATAAATAGAGCGAGGGTCTAAGTGTAAAGGGAGTCTTAATAGTTGGCAAGTAATATATAGACACGAAGGAGTGGTTAGAGGATAGAAGTGGATTTGAAGGTATTGCGTCGTATTATTAGGTAAACGCTATGTAGTTGAGTGCGCAGAGGCCTAGTACAGCGTGAATCCCTGCAGCTTAGTGCGCACGGCGGAGTCGGGTCTGTATTGAACTGAACTTGAAAAGGATCATTAATAAAGCTAAGTTGATTTGGCATATTGTGCATCTGTTTCGTAGATCTATATTTTGATGTTCAGCATTAATGGTTTCCGATTATCTATATGCGCGCACTTGTATGTATGTTTATGTATGAAAACTTTCTAAGTAATTAACAAATAGAACCTAACTAAGGAAGACTTGGGTAATTAATGCTTGTAGCACTGAGACTGGATCTGCACAAAGGCAGTCCTACAAGACGCAAGGAGCCCGCCAGTGAGTGTAAGCCAGTAAGCACGAAGGTTGAATCATGTACCTATCACCCATATTAGACATCCCCAGGGTGCGAAACCTGGTTCCAGCACCCTCCCATGCTACTTCGGGTGAGACCTCAATCCGCACTCCGTGAACTGTTGTCGAAAGGGTTAGTAGTACTGGGATTTGCTTGGCTAAACTCACTGTTGAACCTGGGTTAGGACCCACACAACCAACAAATGGTTCCGTTGCCGTGACTGGGATATGCCTAAGGGATGTCTGATGTCGTCCCACTAGAACCCAACAAAGAAGGAAATTGAAGAGTGGCTCGACAAGAATATTCACAAGTTCGCGACACAGGAAAATAGAACTCCGCAAGTACCTACGAAAGGGTGGCTGGATCATTATGTGTGTACGGAAATCCACGAGATTTTCTTTGCTTCCTTTCCCTCTGAACTGTATGAGTGGATCACGAGATTAGCCGACAGCCAAGGAAGGTGTAAGATCAACCAACTGATAGTGTGGACTCCGGAATTAGTCCAGGCTAGAGGCATAGAGTAGCGAGTTGTACCATTGGCGCAGATATAGGGGGATCACGATGGTCGTGAGCTACAGTGAGGCAGAATGACGTTTTCTCAAAGGACCACGAGGTAAGTATATTAAATCTTTGAATACCTGGATTAAGATGTTGTTATGTAAAAAACAGCTTATGCGAATAAATTAATGTTTGGGATGACGCTAAGCAGAAAGATCTAAAAAGGTAGCGGGGAATTATCGAACAGCCCATTAATTTCACCTTCATGAGAAAGTGAGGAATAGCTCGCTCAGGTCTCTTTGAGAAGTGTAGTTAGCTTGATAAGGCAACGCATTTCGCAGTTACCACCTCCATCCATGCCACCACTCGCTTCACCTCCCTCACCTCCGTCACCACCCACTCCACCTCCACAAACGCCACAGTTCAGTATGGCGAGTGCGATCAAGCTACCTGTATTCAGAGGAGTAGGGAATGAGGATCCGGACTAGTTTTGGTTCGTGGTAAGAGTAGGGTGGGAAAAGCAAGGGGTCACAGACAACAACATTAACAAGGTTACATTAGTGAGCACACTACAGGATTGCACGTTGACATGACATATCAAGCACTCTAATGACCACCCAAATGCATGGATAACAGAGATCCAGAATGCGTTGAATAGAGAATTTAGCCGACCGAAATCAAAGACCTAGTCAATCATCAGGTTTAAAGAGATCGTGATGCTTCCAAGCAAGACCCCCTGGGATCTACATCAACAGTTTAAGAGTAAAATCCATGAGGCTAATATGACACTCACGGATGCACAACATCTTGCATGGTTTGTGGCATCCCTGACACTGCACTTGAGAACGACACTATCACAACAGAAACTTTCCAACCAGGCCAAAGCGTTGGAAATGGCAATGAGGTTGCATGAGACCCCGATACAAGATCCTGGGTTGGGAGTTCAAAAAATCCATGAGAAACTACAGAATCTCTGCTTGGAAATGTAGAGATTGAAGCAGGATAGGGCATTGCAGCCAGAGGTGCGTGAGGATGTATGGTGCGTAAAATGCAAAAGCCAGGGCCATGACAATGACCGCTGTCCAGTATTCGCGAACTACCTGGCAGGAGGGGGGCCAATGCTGTTAAGACCAGAGGCACAAGCAAGGCCAAGTGTGACACCCATGTTATGGTTCACGATCTGTCAGCTAGGAGGAAAACACATGATGGTAACTGTCATTTGTTGCAAAAGTATACACAGACTCCCCAACAGTTGTTTGTAATTTCTGTAGGTCAGTAGGCCACGATGAGCACACTTGTCGCAGTTACGAGTTAATGATGGATCAGACCCCAGCCTATAGGATGCAGACAGAAATGCGAGCCCTCGACCCAACAGTGGGGATGTGGCACACTAGATTTCAGGGGCAAGGTCGAGGACGAGGAGGAATGGGACCAAGAAGGGGCTGCAGATAGTTGATTTTCTACAATTGCAAAGGACTAGGGTGCTATGCTCACGATTGCACCAACCCAACAAGGATATCCTATTTGTATTGTGCTCAGTTTGATCATGAAACAATAGATTGTCCCACGTTGATCACACAAATGCATGAAAAAGGGGTATTCCAACCTCCTCTGACTCAGAATATCCAAATGATGAGGTCTAAACCATGCGAAGAAGACCCAAATGTGAACATGATGCTCATAAGCGGTGCAAATACATGGGAAGATAAGGGGAAGCAACTTGAGGAAGATACATGGGTTCGCAAGGCTCCCGCAAAGGAAACTGAGTTTGAATTAGAACACGCAAATGAGACATTCATGGAAGCTAAGAAGAGCTTCACGGAGGCCTCCACTTCAGGTAGTAAGGATCAACCAGAGGTAGGAATGGATCCTTCCATGCTCACTACCTTTTTGGAGACATGCATGAAAATGTTGTGTGGCAATAAGGTAGTTAAGGTACTACAAGATTTGATCACTAGGTGTGCAGGGTCAGGGGAACTGTGCGTAGTTCGGAAACTAGGAAAGCATGCATTACACACCGGGAGGGAAATGAGATTGATGGCACAGATTGGTGAGTACAAAATGGATCAGGTCATCCTAGATCTAGGATCGGACGTGAATGTGTTACCGAAGAAAACATGGGAACGCATGGGTAGGCCTGAATTGTAATGGTCCCCTATTCAATTATGAATGGTGAACCAATAGAAGATTTTTCCCATGGGGAGGTTGCACGGGATAACAGCTGATATCGAAGGTGCGAGCACATAGACAAATTTTGAAGTAATAGATATTGTCGATGACAACAATCCCTATCTCACATTGCTAGGAATAGACTGGGCCACTGATATGAATGGAGTCATCAACCTGAAGAAGCAGAAGATGATATTCGAGAAAAATTCCCTACGCATAGTAGTCCCGCTAGACCCAGCCGAAGGAACGCGCTACACTGAACTAGTACGCGATGATGAAAGCGACGATGAGCTAGATTGTATTTACTAGATAACAGCGTGAGATCAGGACTGAGTGAACCCAACTACAGATGGGAGAATATTGTGGGACCGCGACAACTCTTGTACTTTGGATTTAGACGAAGAAGTAGAGTGTTGGCAGAACCAGTTGCACGAAGTGTTAATGATGAATTGCAACATGATGATTAGATCACTGCATTGTGTGATGATAGAGGCTAGGGAACTGCCAACATATGATGGAATGAAAGCGGTGGATGAATTCCTGGACCAATTTGAAAGCCCAGTACCAAAATAACAGTGGTGCGGTGCGCTGGAATGGGCACTATGCACAACACCTACATGATGGTGGAGTACACATCAAGAGACCATTGTAAACTAGCACGAATGTAGAAGACAGATGTGCTTACAGTTTGGAAGCCCCCAGTGTCGAACGAGAACCAGGCAGCCAGGATGAAGCAGCTTGCGCGCCCACCTATATCGATGGGTGCAGACGTGTGTTGTGCAGTCCACACAAGCACACCCTAGACTAAGGATCGAAAATCAGAACCAGATGCAGCAGCAGGAAAAATGACGCACACCACAAGTATTCCACGTCAAAGCATTCAAAAGGTATGTAGAATCATGAATAGATTTCACCAGGCGAGACAAACTAATTGGGGCCTACACGTACCAGCGGTCTGATGGGGCTCTAAGGCCACGTAGAATAATCTGAGTGCGGAGACGAAGATGGTAGGTAGGCTCGAGGCCATAGGTTTGGGAGGAATGAATCCTCATATAGTTGGAACAATATGCGGGGACCAAGACAAAGGGATTATGAAGCTATGTGAAGTCGAACATAGGCAAATTCAGGAAGCCATTCAATGGGGGAACCTTAACTTTCACAAACTCAAAGATCAGGTATGACTGAGGAAGAAAAGTGTGTTAATGAATGAAAATATCAAAGAATTGAAAATTGAATCCACGCAAGCATGCCACAACAATAAAATAAGAATGACAAGACAAGATATGCCCAAAAATACTACAAAATTAGAAGGTTGAGAATATGTGGCCCTGCTACCATGGCTGCGACCACACCTTACCAAACAAAGTAACCAAGGGAGTGCACCACATAAGGAAGAATGCGCGGCACTGACTGATGCAAGGGAATTTGAGGAGTGACCGTGGACTAGACTGGAAGGTGCCTTGAAGCCTCGCACAGGTGGTATGACCACCTAGCTATCCATGGAAAGCATAGTCTCAGCACTCCAAGCAGTTGAAAGAGAGTGCGAGACTATAAAAGAGTTTGTATTGGACCAGCACAATAAGGAGGTTGCATGCAAATCAGTCTACCACAGGGGTCACACTCACGCATGGGGGGATGTGCTGCCACGAGGGTAGGTTGGGAAGCGACCATTGATGTCATTGTTCATGACAAGATGTCCAGGTTAAGACAACGAGGAGCGGGTGGTGGCAATTAATACACAAAGCTAGAACTAGATTTGGGACGATCTGCCGCCAATATCACATTAATGAGTCAAATGAGGGGGGAACAGTTGAATTTGAATAAAAAAAGGCCTATAAATTCCAGGTGCTTATCCACTGAAAAACCCTTGGCATCTCAGAATTTAGTTGGTGCGCTATCAATTGGGTATGGACCTTATGAATTTAGAGGCTTTGAGAGAAAGTTCAGTGTTTGAGATATCACTGAAAGAGATGCAGGACTTCCTGAATAGAGTGATGTTGAAAACCAAAGGAGCCATGCAAAGCCCTACGCCGCTGGTGGGGGATGCACTAGAAATTCCTAGATCACCCCGGACACCGAGGCCCAAAAAGGATCCACAGGCAGCAGGACCAGTTCGAATGTCCCCACGAAATCCACGGTTTGGTGAACTGTCTACCCAAGACAAGGGCAAGACAGTTAATAGTGAGACAGATGATGAGGAGGAGGATCTACAGGCCTTTGTAGAAGAGATTGAACCAGAGGAAGGAATGGCAGAAGACATTCAGCCAGTGCGCACTGCAATAAAACTGCCCAAGTACGTCCCTCCGCGGAAAGGGAGAGTAAATTAGTACCCAAAGATCTGGATGTCGTTAAGAGCGCAATAAAAACCCTGCTCCTCCCAAAGGGAATTATGTTTGAAGGTTCGGTTCTGGGCCGTATGCCCACAATGAAATTTGAAGATTGGGACCTCGCGGAAAGCGAAAAGTTCCCACATTTGGAGACTAGCCAACTCATGAAACAAAGAAAGGAGGGGGCAGTTACAGCACTATAGCCATAGATATGGCTGCGTGGGGTGGAGGAGGCTGGGCTACTCCACCTACTATGGATTTCACAGTTTCACCGGGCACCAATTATGATACCTGTCATCAGGAAACTACTTTTCTTAGTACACGATGGGTACTTGTAGCTGGAGGAGCCTATTCCCATCATGGCGGAGCTTATTCATAGAATTTCTCGGCTTCCCCATATGGGAAGGGACCCCATGGAAATAGCAGGAAAAAGTGGAGACTTGGTGCTCACAGAGGCCATGAAGAAGAAATACAAGTTGGAGAAAAAGCAAAGGGGCTACGTCATTACTAGCATTCAAGACAAAGCAGTGCACGTAGCCACCCAGTTGCTGGCAGGAAAAGTGATGAGAAATGTCGCGACAACGAGGTACCATCAACGGTCATCACATTGGCCGAACAATGGACCGAGGGGGTACAGTTCAACTGGGCATAGTTCCTTTATGAGGAGTTCTTGACGAACTACAAGGAGGCCCAAGAGTAGGGTAAGGCCTTCCACTACGCATGGTTTCTCTTATCCATCTTGTTGGTTGCAGGGGAATTGTTGGAGGATAGTCAGTTTCCTCCTCTTGACCATGACTTGCCAGAGGCAGCGCAATACGCGTCACTATGGGCGACAAGGGATGCCATGCAGATTCGCGAGACAAAGATCTTTTGGATACTCATGAAGGTAAGCGTACAGATGTGGATCAACAAATGGCGTGTCTATCCCCCATGGTATACGACAGTCTGTGAAGCTTTGCAAACTTTAAGGCAGATATGCCAATGTGTATATCAGCGCACGGAAGGATCCGGAGTAGAAAAATGGACCAAACTCCCCTTCATCGCGATTGATGAGGCTGTTTTTAGGGTGCTCAACTCATGGCCACCCGAATGGTGCACCCCAGATCTGGTAGCACGTGATGAGATGGTGATTCAAAGACAAAAGGATGCCACCAAGCTATTGGCACAATAGAAGTGGAACGAGTAGTTCACTGAGGAGGTAAGGGCTTCTCGCAAGGCAGCGAAGGCTGCCGCGGAGCAGACCAAGGCTGCGGAAAAAGCAGCAGCAACACCGACAACTGGGGCAACCACAACACAAGAGGGAAGAGGTTTGAACTTAACCACAAGAAAGGGGACAGACGACACGGCGGAAGGTGCAGACCTAAACATGTCATCGACACAACTGAAATGGTTGCATGGTATGGAACAAACAGGGCCGCGGAAGAATATCAAGGCTTGCAAATTGGATGGGGAACCTATTACACTAACAGAGGGTGACCTATACGACATCGGAGACACCATTCTCGAGGTCACCAGGGAAGCACTGCAGGAGGCAATTTCAGAGTAGCAGAATGTGTTGGGAGCACTTAGGGCACAACTCCAGGGACTTCAGGTGCAACTTCCATAAGAGGGAATGGTAGTTGTTTATGATGCCGTGGGAACATCAGCAACAGAACAATTGTTGAAGGTTAAAATGGCCAACCCCATCACACTGTTGGAAGGAGCACTGACAGCGGACAATATGGAGGATAGAGTCATAGTAAGATGGATCAAGGGATTCGGCCTAAACTTGGCTGCCCTTTCACAGGATATTTTATACCAGCTGCAGGACAGAGTGACAACAGAACTTTGCGCCATGAAAGGATGCGCAATGAAAATGCTATGTGAACAATGAATCAACATCGAGCAACTTAGCCTACAACATGATGAAGTGGTGGCGCAGAACCAGCAGTTGGAGAAGATCATAGAGGAAGCATGTTGCTGCACCCCAGAGCTGGAAATTGCAACAAACCTACCAATAGGAATGCGGATCCACAAATTGGCCAATGGATTCTGCGAGGCAAAGGAGGATGCTATGAGGATCCAACTGGACCTCAACCTGCAAATTTCTGAACTGCAATTAAAGGCACAGTCCTCCACACCCCTGGAAGTTCGAGAGCAAGGTGCTGGCAATGTCCAAAAAGGGCTAGAATAAATTGAACAGGTAGTGCAGAGTTGTACCACTTTGTTGGAAGAATCCTTCGGGGTCTTCACAGCCTTACAGGAGGACCCCACCATACAGCGGTTGGAAACAGAAGCGCAAGAGCTTCAAATGTAATATGATAGTGTGTGCGGAATGGCATAGACAGTAGTCCTGACTCAGTGGCTTGCAAGGCTACAACAGGAAAAGGCATTAAAGGAGCAAGTGGATGCAGTGCGCCAAAAAGTGGCATTACAAGCATGCATCCAACCTTGGATTGATAAGGCCTTCCTCATCACTGTCACCATTGAAGGAAAGTTCGCACAAATGAAAGTATTGCGTGCTCTTAGACAAGGATTTGCCCAAGACAATGAGTATTCAACTAAGCAGGTAGAGTAAATTCAGCAGACGGCAAAATGGTGCTCTGCGGACCTTCATGCAACTTAGGAACAGTTGGAAGGGCTTCGTGCCAAGATCGTTGTACAGTGACTCAGGACGAGTCACGATGATTGTGTTGGGGGTCTATTGGGTAGCGGATCCTCCCATAGCACGTTTTTGGGGCTTAAAGCCTGAGTTTTGGTCAATGTAATGTAAAGAATCCACGAAATGCAGGTGTGGAGCGTGAAAGTTTAGGATGATTCATAGGGTTGTCCACCCTAAAATAATGTAATTGAATGTAAATTGTGTTGGCCTACACACGGTCCGCGGACCATGGGATTGTATAGATAGAGTGAGGCTCTAAGTGTAAAGGGAGTCTTATTAGTTGGCAAGTAATAGATAGATGTGAAGGCATGGTTAGAGGATAAAAGTGGATCTGAAGGTATCGGGTCATAGTAGTAGGTAAAGGCTCTGCAGCTGAGTGCGCAGAGGCCTAGTAGAGTTCGCAACTGAGTGCGCGGACCCTTGCAGCTGAGTGCCCAGACCCTTGCAGCTAAGTGCGCAGGGTGGAGTTGGGTCTGTATTGAACTGAACTTGAAAAGGATCATTAATAATGCTAAGTAGATTCGGCATATTGTGCATCTATTTCGTAGATCTATATTTTGATGTTCCACATTAATGGTATCTGATTATCTATATGTGCGCACTTATATGTATGTTTTTGTATGAAAATTTTCTAAGTAATTAATGAACAGAACCTAATTAAGGGGACTTGGGTAATTAATACTGGTCACACTGTGACTGGATCTGCGTGAAGGCAGTCCCACAGGATGCAAGGAGCCCGCCGGTGCATGTAAGTCAGTAAGCGCAAAGGTTGAATCGCGTACCTATCGCCCATACTAGACATCCCTAGGTTGCAGAAACCTGGTTCCAACACCCTCCCATACTACTTTGGGTGAGACCTTAGTCTAAACTCTACAGAATGTTGCTGAAAGGGCCAGTAGTATCGGGATTTGCTTTGCTAAACTCACTACCAAACCTGGGTCAAGCCCCACATAGCCAACAAAAGGTATGGGGCATGATTATTTCTCTTTTATATTTGAGCATTGTGGTGGCCTAAGATTTTGAATCATTGGATATTGTGAGATATAATTTGTGTCTCATATGTTTTAAAATCAAGAAATTGAGTATATTTTTTTGTATACGAAAGATTTGCAGTTAGTGAAAGAATAATGAACAAAATTTATTTGTCCCATCTGTTTGAAGGTCGCTTCCACCAGTTTACTATGTTAAAGGTTTGAAGTCAAAAACCCAATAATGTTGTTTGAATTTAGGCTCGACATTGAAATCATATTGTGACTAAGATACATTTGGACTTGATAATTCCTACATGGGTTTCTGATAATTCAGATTTTTGTTCATACTAACCAACTAAACTACAAGTAACATGATCCCTACAACCCTCTAAGCTCATTCTTAACCAATTTCCGTTCAAATTGATTTCATAAATAAAGGAAGAAAACTGTGATTATTTGAACTGTGTAAGATTGACAACAAAGGATTCAATAACTCATGGTGTTCCTCAATGGTATTATCTGGATCCGTGACAGTTATGATGATAGTTAATGTCAATGGTATTACGCTCCGTAAAAACTGCAAGAAAATTAATTGGTAAGGTGAAAAATTTGTTCATGATGGTAATGTGACCGGGTCACTTGATCAAGAAGAGAGGAGCCTCAGTCGAACAATTAATTGGGAAATTTTTGAATCCTGTCAAATAGCACCGAACCATTAGAGAGGTATGTATAGCTTTTCTTTACGTGAGGGAATTTTGGTTAGTCAGGAATGAAACATCAGAGAATTAGGTAGAGGACTGTAATATGAACAGTAGAGAAAACTGGAGATTTGGTTGAATGTTATGAAATATATATATATATATATATATGACAGATATATATTTTAAAATTTGTGATGTCTATGTCTGGGGATAAAATTTGAAGCCGCATGAAGTTGTCATGAACACAATGTTTTTTTATGAGTCTGTCTGTATTGCCCAATGAGAAGCTAATTGCATAGGAAGGAATTATCGTCTACCCATTTGGTGAAAGGTTTTTTGTTTGTAGTGAGTGAAGGTGGATCGTTTGAACATTTGGTAACGTTCAACCATCTAGTGTACGATAAAGCATATTGTCCCACATGGAGTGTAAATTTCTAGTTGACGCATGCATTTGTTTCTTAGTATGATTTGTAAGACGAGGGTGTGAATAGATTGAGATTCAATATATGACAATTTTTTAATTATCCTTGTTAATAGTGTAACCATTCTTTTAAGTGAAATCAAGAATTTTGTCAATGGGTCAAATTGTCACTCTTGGAGGTCAAAGCTTTATAAATTCTACCAGGGTGAAATGTAGTGATCTGTTGAAATGTGCATTTTTCAGCACTGTTATTTGAAGTGGAATCTCAGGCAAAACATCTATTGTTGAAGATTCATTTCATTTTGGACACAATGTTGTTTTTCATTGTTGTCAAAGTCTATCTCCTATCTAGTAAGTTTTCTGTGTTCCATTGCATGGCCAGAAGTTTTCTTTTTTTTGGTGTTGATGGTAATGTAATGAGATTGTGGTGGATCAAAGACCTCATTGGTGTGAATTCTCTTGAGCATCTCGATGGAGATATTTTGTAGCATCATTGGTATGGAAATCAAGCAACTTTTATGTTCACTTTATGTTATAACTACTCCACATAATGAATCTGTTGTCAAAGTATGTTGCATTACTTTGGAGCTATTTTGAAGGCTTGTTGGGAACAGGTTGCCTAGTGCTCAATTTTGGGGTTACAAACCCAAGTTTTGGGGCAGAAGGCCTGAATTTTGTATGAAGAATGTAAATACTTTGCATTTTGTGGTCGCAGAGTGAAAATATGTCTAAAGTTAAAAGGGTTTTCTGCTCTTAGTCTAGATAAGTTGTGTTGCTTTTGGAAATCTACCCATGGTTTGCAGACCATGGGATTGTATAAAAAGGGAAGTCTTAGAAGATCTAAAGGGTACAACAGGTAAGCTAGAAGTCATGAGTCATTGATGTAATAGGGAAGAAAGCTAAGAGAAAGAGTTTTAGCGTAGGAAGAGGCTCTGCAGCTGAGTGCACAGAGTCCTAGGGTGGAAGTCCATAGCTGAGTGCACGGACCCCTGTAGCTGTGTGTGTGGGGCGAATAGAGTCTGTACTGAGAATTTGAATCATAAATAAAGAGAAATATTCTAGAATCTCTGTGTTTTTCGTCTCTGATTATTGTATCCAATTATGATATGTTAAATTCTAGTTTTACATTATAATGTTAAATTGATGTGCGAATGTATTCATTTCTATCTATTATTTGAACGCAAGTAATAATATATGTTTACATGAGGATAATATTAATTGCATTATAAAGTTGGCTAACCACTAAGATAATTAGGGAAACGAGATTGTAACATAGTTACAAAGGTGTGTAAGTGCTTGAATCATTGTTTAGGGTTGTGCGAAGGATGGTTAGATACTTTCGCGGAGGTTTTGAAAGACGGAAGAGGAAATACATTGATAAGCCCTAAAGGATTATCGATCTACACGAAGATAGGAGTGAGGATATAAAATCGACATCACGACCATCTCAAGGTGTGGAAACTTGGTTCTTGCATCCCCCCATACTGCTTTGGCTAAGACTTCAGTCTGTGCTCTGCGGATTGATGTCGAAAGGGTCAGTAGTGTGGGATTTGCTTGGTTTCTTAACATGGAACCTAGGTCAAGGCCCCCTAAGCCAAAAAATGGTTTCGTTTTTGGGGCCAGGATCTACATAACAAGATGTGCGATGTCATATCATTGGAATCCAACTAAGAATGAGATCGAAAACTGGTTGGACAGAAATATCCATGAATTCTTGATGCAAGAAAACAAGAATTTGTGATTGACAAAAGAAAAATGCTTGGATAGAAACCTATACACAGAAATACATGAAATCTTCTTCTGTTCCTTCCCGGTTGAGTTATACGAGTGGATCGCGATGTTGGCAGACAACTAAGGAAGGTGGAGGCTTGACGCTCCAATTGTTTGGACACCAGAGTTAGTAAGGAGATTGGAAGCATCTAAAGATAAGATCATGCATGCTATCGACCATTGGCTCGACCTCATCATAGGAGGATTTGTGACAGAGTTCACGGTCGATACCCCTGTCAGTTATAGTGAAGTAGAGCGCCGCTTCTTTAAAGGACCATGAGGTAAGTATTTAAGATAATTAAATACTTGGATTAAGATTCTCTTGTTTAACCAATGGGTTATGCAATTACCTTGATGTTTGGAGCTACGCGAATTGGAAATTATTACAGGAACGAAGGAAGAAAGAGTCCTGAGTATATCCCAATGATCGGGCCTCCTTTGAGTGACGATGAAGGAGCAGTGCCATCTTCTCCACTAAGTGTTGCTCAGCTGATAACAAAAGGATTCCTATGAATACCTACACCACCTCCATCCTCATCCCATGCATCCACATCGTCTCCATCCTGACCCTCTCCACTCACCCCATCGCCCACACACCACCACCTCCACCACTGTTTAGCATGGTGAACTCCGTAAAGCTACCTATATTCAAGGGCATAGGAAACGAAGATTTGGACCAATTTTGGTTCGTCGCAAAGGCTATATGGGAAGCCTAGGGTATCACGGAAGACCAAAGAAAGAAATCCATATTGATTAGTGCTTTCCAAGACCTCGCACTAATGTGGTACATTAAGTATAGTATTGATAACCCAACGTCACATTAGCAGATATCTAGGCTATGCTGAATGAAGAATTCAGTAGACCTACGTCTCAAGCACAATCAATTCTGGGATTCAAGGAGATCATGATGAAGCCTGGGGAGACGCCTTGAGAGTTGGATTAGAGACTGAAGTGTAATATCCGCAAAGCCAACATGAATCTAACTGATGGGCAGCACCATGAATGGTTTGTGACTACACTCCTGCCTCATCTAAGGGTTGCGCTATCATAATAGAAGATTGGGACTAAGGAGGAAGCTCTGGAGATTACGATGAGATTACATGAAACATCGATGCCAGATGCTAACTTAGGGGTTCAATAGATTCATGTGCATTTGCATAACCTTTGTCTGGAGATGCAGAGTCTAAAGAATTATTGGATAGCTCGGCCTAAGGTCCACGAGGAAGTCTGCTGCCTGAAATGAAAAGGTTAGGGGCATGATAAGGATCACTGTCTCATCTTTGCAAACTATGTTGTAGCACGGGGACCAATGCCTCTATGGCTGGAGGCTGTGGTAGGGCCAAGTGCAAGGCCCGCACTATGGTGCGCTATATGCCAGGTGGTTGGGAAGAATGTGACCAACAATTTCCATTTGCTACAGAAATTCATACAAACACTGAAACAAATCTTCTACAATTTCTATCAATCAATAGGTCATGATGAGCACAATTGTCGTAGTTACAAATTAATGATGGACAAGGCACTTGCATACAGGGTGCAGGCAAAAACGCAGCCTCTAGACCAAGCCATTGGGGAATGTGAGGTGAGTATCAAGGTCACAACCAAGGCCAAGGTGGGGGAGGACTTGGTAGAGGTCGAGGGCAGCTTATTTGTTACAATTTTGGAGGACCAAGACACTACACAAGGGATTATCTGAATCTTACGAGGCTTTCATGCCGCTACTATACTAAGTTTGACCATGCGACTGAGAATTGCCCTATATTGCTGGCTAAGATTCGCAAAAAGTGGGTGCAGCCTCCACAGCTGACACAAAACCTCTAGATGATGAGGTTCGAGCCTTGTGAGGAAGACCTTAAGGTAAACATTATGCTGCAAAGTGGAACTACGATGGGGGAGGATAAAGGAAAGCAATCTGCAGAAGGCGAATGGGTCCGCAAAGTAGCAAAAAAAGAAACTAGATTTGATATGGAGTGTGCAAAAGAAACATTTATAGAAGCAAAGAAAAGGTTTGTTGAGTCCTTTACCTTAGGAAGTCAGGAGAAACCAATTGAAGAAATGGACCCATCCATGATTACCACATCCTTGGAGACTTGCATGAAACTGCTTCGCGATAGTAGGGCTGTGACGGGCCTGTAGGAACTGATCAATTGGTGTGCTAGTAAGGATGGCCCTACTAGTGAACCACACATGGTCAGGAAACTTGGTAAGCACAAGGCAAGGACCGGGCATGAAATGAGATTCACCGCGCAGATAGGGGAATACAAAATGGACCAATTCATCCTAGATCTAGGGTTCAACGCGAATATTTTTCCAAAACGGACTTGGGAAATAATGGGGAGACTTGTTCTCCAATGGTCACCGATCCAGTTAACAATGGTGAATCAGTAGAAAATTATCCCAATGGGGTGGCCGCAAGGGGTAATAAGTGACATCGAGGGCATAAGCACACTGGTGGATTTTGAAGTAATAAAGATTGTGGATGATAGCAATCCTACCCTGTGCTCCTTGGAATCGATTGGGCCAATGATATGAATGGGATAATCTACCTGAAGAAGAAAAATATGATATTTGCGAAGAAATCACTCGCGTGGTTGTGTCACGGGATCCTGTGAAACAACTGTGCTATACAGAATCTATCCAAGATTATGAAAGAATGGTGAAACAACATAAAATTATCCCAATGGGGAGGCTACAATGGGTAATAGTTGACATCAAGTGTTAGGAAGCTAGCTCACAAAAAGATAGAAAAGATAGATGAACACCTTAGAATCCAGCCTCTTCGAGGGGGCAACCTCCTTTACATTACACAAATGAACAATTCTTGGATGATAAAATGACTAAACCTCCCTTCTATATATAGGAATCTAAGGGGTCACAATATAATCAAGCCGACATAACTGTAATAACATAAGGGCACAAAAATAACAATAGTGGGTTTTTTTGGAGGATACTAATAACAATATGGGGACAATAGGGGCACAATAATAACAATAAGGGATACAATGACAATAGTAATGGGGGAGTCACTAGTATTATAGGGGCCTAACATGCCCCTCTCCTTCTGAAAAGCATTGTCCTCAACACTTGAGTAGTTGTGGATGCTTTTGTATAAAATTATCATCCTCCCATGTGGAATGTTCAGTAGATAAGTTCCTCCACTTGATGAGATACTCCGAAATTGATCAATTTTGTAGCTGTTGAGTTCTTGTCTCTGTGAATGCTTTTGGTTCCAATATGATTTTTCCTTCCTCATCAAGTTCTGGAAATATTGTTTGAACTGGAAGCTTGGCACTTATAACCTTCTTTAAACATGAAACATGGAAAACTGGGTGCACTCGGGAAGCTGCAGGAAGCTCCATTTTGTATTCCATAGTACTAATCTTTTGCAACACCTTGTACGACCATAATACTTTGGTGATAATTTATTATCCTTATTAGCTTGCTTGAGGGACATTTGTTTATATGGTTGTAGCCGTAGGAATACCTAGTCACCTACATCAAAACTTCTTTTAATGTGATGTTGATCTTCATGTTGTTTCATTCTATTCTACACCAACGTGAGGTTATCCTTTAAGAGTTGGAGAACTTGTTGTTGATGCTTGATGTGATGTTCCACTAATTGAACCTTAGAATTTTCTCTTAAATATGGTGTGATGGATGGTGGATGATATCCATAAAGTGCCATAAATGGGGTCATTTTTGTTGCAGTATGGAAGGAAGTGTTATACAACAATTTAAACAAAGGCATCCATTTGACCCATTGTGTTTGTTTATCAGATACAAAGCAATGAAGATATCCTTCCAGACATTTGTTTACTATCTCAATTTTCCCATCAGATTGAGGATGATAAAATGAGCTATGAGCTAACTAAGTACCAAGACAAGAAAATAATTATGTCCAAAAATTTCTAGTGAAAATGGGATCTCTGTCGCTTACAATAATCTTTGGGTTTCCATGTAGCTTTTGAATTGTTTCCATAAATGCAGTAGAACCTGTACTAGCTTTAAATGGATGTGATAATGCACAAAAGTGTGCATACTTGGTAAGTCTGTCAACTACCCCATGATGACACTCTTTCCCTCAGACTTGGGTAAACCTGTGATAAAATCCATTGAAACCTCCTCCCAACATTGGCTTGGAATGAATAAAGGTTGTAATAGACCTAGGGTCTTAATTGTTTTAACTTTATTTTGTTGGTAAACAAAACACTCTGCCACAAACTTTTGAATATCCGATTTAAGGCCATCCCACAAAAATTCCTTCTTAACCCTGTGGTAAGTTTTTAAAAATCCTGAGTACCCTCCTAAGGGAGAAGTTTGCAATTCCATAAGAATCTTTTGTTTGAGTTGGGAATTCTTATAGAGGTATAAGCGATCTTTGTACCATAATGAATCATTTTGCTAGCTAACTGTATCAGATGTACTGGAATCTTGTTGTAACTTCGAATAAGTGCCCACACTTCTTCATCATTCTTCCATTCCTTCCTTGCTCATTTATCCCAACTCTTGGTTGGATAATAGAAATGGCGCACAACAATGCTTCACATCCTCATCCTTTCTTGAGAGTGCATCTGCCACCACATTTTGCTTCCCTTTTTTGTAGATGATTTCAAAGTCATAACCCAACATCTTTGTGACCCACTTTTGTTGCTCTTCTGAGGATAATCTTTGTTCTTAAAAGTATTTAAGG
>APFE031045648.1:667874-690483 GCA_000404065.3 Pinus taeda
TATATATAGGAGTCTAAGGGGTCATAATATAATCAAGCCGACATAATAGTAATAACATAAGGGCACAAAAATAACAATAGTGGGTTTCTTTGGGGCATACTAATAACAATATGGGGACAATGGAGGCACAATAATAACAATAAGGGATACAATGACAATAGTAATGGGGGAGTCACTAGTATTATAGGGGCATAATATCAAGGGTGTGAGTGCACTAGTAGATTTTGAGGTAATAGAGATTGTGGATGATAGCAATCCCTACCCTGCGCTCCTTGGAATCGATTGGGCTACTGACATGAATGGGGTAATCAACCTAAAGAAGCAAAAGATGATATTTGATAAGAAGTCACGCTGCGTGGTTGTGCTGCTAGATTCTGTGGAACCACCGTGCTATACAGAACCCTTCCAAGATTATGAAAGTGATGACGATCTGGACCAGATTTACAAGATAACAGCGCGAGACCAAGATTGGGTAAATCTGACAAAAGATGAATGTATTGCATGGGACCGTGAGAGCTCCTACACATCAGAATCAGACGAAGAACTAGAGCACTGACAAAATCGATTGCATGAAGTATCTACACTACGCTGTAATATGATGACCAAGTCATTGCGATGTCTGTCATCAGAAATAAGGAATCTGCCTTCTTATGATGGGTTGACTGATGTGGATATATTTTTGGATGCATTCAAAAGAGAAGTGCCAGAGAAGCATCGCTTCCAGGCCCTGGATTGGGCATTGTGTGGTACGCCAGCGAGATAGTGGGGTACACATAAGGATAATTTCAGGGATTGGCACAAATATAGGAGCATGATGAGAATATAGTTTGGATAGCTGAAAGTGAGAATGGCAGAAAAGTATGATCGAAGGGATCATCTGCCCAAACACTTGGCCAAATGGACTAAGTCTTATGGAGCAGAGCCCTAGCCTGAATGGGTGTATCTGGTTTTTCATTCCCTGGACATCATACTATTGAATTAGTACTTGGAAATAGAGCTCTACCATGGCACTGAAGAATGGGACATCTCGTGCTAGGGATTTATAATGACATTCAACTTTGAGGATGGGTTTGACTGTATTGATGCGACACTACAGGAGGTTAAAGTAATGATCTTTAGGATACCACAAGATCCTTTGGACATGGTCCAACCTGATTGGACTACCCAGCTAAGTCACACGTTGGAATGCTATAACGTGACTGCTGAAGAAGAAGGCAAGGATCCTAGAAAGATTAATATTACGAAAACTAAAGGTCATCATGAGGTTGAAGGTTCACAGATAGATGATTCAAAAATAATCACGCTGCTGAAAACTAGGTAGGTCAGCATTGGCACAGAGGCGGATCCAAAATTTGCAAATATTGGGGACTATTGGGATGATGTGATAGTAGACAAGGTTGCTAGGCTCCTTCGTGAATATTAAGATTTGTTCCCCATGAAGTTTTCTAGTTTAAAAAGGATAATAGGAGACTTGGGTGTCATGAAGATTACCTAAAATTGGATGTGAAACCAATAAAACAAATACATGACCTCCTTAATCCTAAGTATAAGGAAAGGGTTCGCACTGAGTTAGATAAGATGCCACGGCAGGAATTATTGAACTAGTGAAAGAATCTAATTGGGTAACCCCGATAGTGGTTCAGGAAAAGAAATAGAAAGAAGAAATAAGGATATGTGTGGATCTCTGGAAGCTGAATGATGCTTGCGTGCATGATCCTTACTTGACGCCATTCACTGATGAGGTTCTAGACAATATAGGGCCCAAGAAGCAGACTATTTCACTGATGGGTTCTTAGGGTACCATCAGATCAAAATCGTGCCTGAGGATAGAAGCAAGATGACCTTCATGAATGAATGGGGATGTTATAGTACATTGTAAAGCCTTTTGGGCTAAAGAATGTACCAACAATCTTTTCACGTGTAGTCATTGCGGAATTCAAAGACTTCATTCATACGTTTGTGGAGGCATACTTTAATGATTGGACAGCATTTGGATTGGTCAAGAGTCATGCGACAAGTCTGTGCTTTATGTTACGTACATGTAGGAGATACTAGATCATGCTCAATATAAAGAAGTGTTTGTTATGTGTCCCTTTCAAGTCCTACCGGATCATGTGGTACGCAGACAAGGATTGATGGTAGACCCCACGAAGATCTCAGTGATAATCAACTTGGAGGTGCCAAGGAATGTGAAACAGCTGCATGCAATTCTAGGGCATATTGGATACTATAGGAAGTCCATCAAGAGATATGCCCAGATCACCAAACCCATGGAGAAGTTGTTTAAAAAGGATGCTATGTTTTGTTCGAATGATAACTGTCGGAGGAGCTTAGACGTGTTGAAAGAGAAAATGGTCACCGCGCTAATCTTAGTCTTCCCATCTTGGAAGAAGGAATTTCATGTGCACGTGGATGCCTCATGTATTACACTGGGGGTTGTGCTAACACAGGTGGGCGGGCAGGAATTGGACCATCCTATAGCATTCATGAGTAGGAAGTTGTCCAAGGCTGAGAAGAACTATTCCACTACAGGGCACAAAGGACTAGCCATGGTGTACATGCTCCAAAAGTTCAGGTACTATTTGTTGGGTGGACATTTTAAGATGTATACGCATCATTCTACATTTAAATACCTGCTCAATAAGCCTTTGTTGGGGTGGAAGATATACAGATGGTTGTTATTGTTCCAAGAATATGACTTTGAATTTATTGTGAAGTCAAGATGACTGAATGTAGGACCTGATCATCTATTGCACATTGAAACAGGAATGGAACCCACTAATTTGGAGGAAGGGTTTCTTGACATGTAACTCTTTGCAATGTGTGTTGCGGAAACTCACTTTCACGAAATCATACACTTCTTGACAATGGGAACTGCTCCAGAAGGGTATACAAGCCAACAGAAAAAGGAGCTAGTGGTGTGTGCGACATATTTCTTCGTTATTGTAGGACACCTATACAAAATGGGATCTGAAGAGATATTGCAACATTATTTACCAGAGTTTGAAAGAAGTAGTATCCTCGTTGATGCTCATGGGGGAGCTGAGGGAGGACATTATGCAGGAAAAGCAACAGCGCAGAAGGTTTTGTGTGCTAGGTTGTGGTGGCCAAACTTGCATAAGGATGTGAAAGCATATTGTATGGCATGTGACACATGTCAAGGATTGGTTGACCATTGTGAAGGGATGAATTGCCTTTGATGTTGCATGTGACATTACAACCATTCAAGAAATGGTCAATTGACTTTGTGGGTCCAATCCAGCCTCAAGTGTTATAGACATATTTGGGCACTGCAACACCAATCTCATATGTCCATAAACCAAGGGCTTCTAAGCCTCTAAAAGTGTTGTTTCATACCCTAAAGGAGCAAGGTCAGCTGATTACATCATCTCCCAGAAGTTATCCTTGAAAAACTACTCAGAACTGGTCAAAATAGGACCATACAAACTGTTCAGTGCTAAGGGTGCGATGCATCTCACCTTCCACATGCAAAAAGTGCAATGCATACTGAAAAGCCCTTCTGTAGGGTATGATGAGCGAGAGCAAACAAATGGAAAAGGTAGTTGGCTAGGTGGGAACCCAAAGAATCTTCTAGAAACTACCCATTTGACACTTGCCTCTCTGAATTCGCCCAGGGATGAGTAAGAGATCATGAAATATCCAAGTGGAACCAAGAACTATCAGAGAGATGACACTAATCGAAATCCCAGAACCTAACTCACCCACTTGCAAACATCTATATATGGATCCCTCATCCTAGAGATCCAGAGGCTGGAATTTTGTATCTTGTAAGGAAGTGTTGTTGGTTTCTCTGTGGAACATCATAGTGTTGGGTGATTTAGCTTTTCATGAGGTGAAGAGGGCTTTCATGCTGGGAGGATGGTGCTGGGTCAGACCAATGGGTTGTAATCCTCTCTTCTACTACTTCTATCAATAAAGCTATTTGAGTTTTCCTCTGTATTCTTGTATTTCTCTTAATCTTGTATTGATATATGCATTTGTATGGTTAATATATATCTGATCCTATATTGTTTACGATTATATATCTCTATGCTTTGATGGTATTATGCTACTTTGAATCTACAAGTGTTCTTTGAAGTGGGAAAAGTAAAGAAGGAGTGGTGAAGCTCTGTCAAAGGGGAGAGGAAACAAGCAAGGAGCCAAGAAAAAGACTGAAGTTGGTACTCTCTGCTTCTCTCTCATCTATTTCTCATAAAGGAAAACACAAATGAGTTTAGTTTGTTTGTTTCTAAGATAGCTACCCATCTTAGTGGGACTAGCAGCTCTAAATGGACACTATTTTTCCCGATAACAAAATGGTGACTCCACTGGGGAGTGAATAGCTTGTTTTCTTGTTTATATTTGTTTTCTTTATAAACTACAGACGAAGCCTGAAGTTAAGCCAGCTAGCCTTTGAACTACATTTGCTATGCAAGTGAAAAGTAGATCAATGCTGCTTCAGTCAATATCTGGGTTAGTTTATGAACTGAACATTTAACTTGCAAACATCCTAAGTGTCCTAGTGGTAGCTCAAGTAACCTCATTAGATTAGCCCCTATGCTTTGTGTTTACTGACTATCATTAGCTCAGCCTAAATCCCTGAACTAAGCTGCAAACTATGAGCAAAAGCCAAGCCCAATCTCGTCCTTGGACCATCGCACTATCTCGCATTAGCAGTCCAGATGCATCGCACCTCCCATGTGTTGTAAGTGAGATGCATCCCTGTTTGCCTATGTTACAGGTGCAATGATCAGATAAGAGTGTTTCTACCTCCAGATTTTGGTTTTCTCTTCATTGTCTTCAGCTTTATTAAGGAGTTTTTCTATCTGTGATCAGTATACCACTGTTGAAACTCCCTTCCTTTGCATTATTCAGCCTCCATTGTATAAAGAATTGTGAATTTTTTTATATATTTTTTTCCATTTATAGTTCTCCTTTGCAAACAGTAGCTTAATCGAACTATCATCTTTTGATTTGAAAGTGTCGCAAGTGTCATTTTCAGTCAAAGAAAAGAGTCTTCCTCTTGTTGATAGTCGATTACACTTTTGCTATTGTATTTGATTTGAATTAATAGTATTTCAAGTGTCAAAGCAATTTTTGAATTCAAAATCGCAAAGTGTCATCTTAGTCTTCCATTCATTTTTTTAAAATAAAATTGTTAGTACTGTTGCTTTGAAAAAATAGTTCAGATTTGTGCTTAGCATTCTTTTTGTCAGTCAGACATTAAGAAAGCAAAAAACAAATACATGCATGTGCATTTGCATTTAGACTGCTTGTGCAGATTGATTTAGGATAGTGCATCTTAGTGTGTGCTCTCTGCTCTATGTTGAAAGAATTTTCCTTCTCTTTCCTTAGTAGCTAGGATTTTCATTGCAAAAAAGAGAAATAAATGACTGTTTATCATCTTAGTTTGCATATTTAGGAATTGTATATCTACATCATGCGATGAACCTTAAAGGAAAACTTCTTAAGAAAGATCAACTGTAAAATAAATTCAATGAACATAAAAACACTTTGGAACCTAACGCACAACATTTAGAAGTCTAGTCTAGAGACGTATTCTGGCATCGTAAAGCCTGGTAACCATCGCTTTCATCGTAGGTTGGGTGATTCCTCCTCTTTGAGATGACAAGTGCCAGTATAGACTTGTGCTCCCACGTATCGTCGAGTATATATTGGGAGACCACAATAGGCTATATCCTTTATCCTTAGGAAGCTGTCTCTGTTGCCCTATCGATCGCAATGCACTGATCACAACATTCGGGGAGATTGACTACTGTACCATAAAAAGTATTCTGCAGTTTTGCGATCGGTTTGGTAATCCCTCTGTCTAGATTTCTAGAGTAGTCACTTTCATTCCTTTTTAGACTCCTTAGTAGAAAAGGTCCATCTGAGCACTTGTCACTTTAGGCTCATTTAAAATCAAAGGCGACTAGAGTCATCTTTAGCTTTTTCTCGACTCTTAAAAATTGAAAAATCAAGTTGTGTCAAAGCGTCATAAAATTTATTTTAATCGGAATAACATCCCTATTCCCTTATTGATCTTAGGTTGAGAAAATGGAGTCCACCAACCAAATATTTTCCCCTTTGGGGGAATCCTAGTCCTTTCTCCTCTTCGAGAGATGTTGGTGCACCTCATATGGCCACATTGTCCCTCCCAGGACTGACAATTGGCCTGCCAATATCGCTCTTCTCGACCTTTGTCGTTCAAAGCACCATGATTCCTGAGCAATCAAATTAGCAACTGGATGATACTAGAGTTACCCCCCAACCTTCTACTTCATTTGTTTCTCCCTCTCCTTCTTCCTCTTCGCTTGGTGAAGCTAAAAACCAAGTAACTGAGAAGAAGAAGAAAGGGAAGGAGAAGAAGAAGAAGAAGCCAACGGCAAAAGGGGGAAACCATGCATCGTATGGCGAAAATCCACACATTGCACCATCCAAACCTAAATCTCCATGTGTCATTTGCAAAGGGGACCACTATCATCGAGATTGTCCTTGCATCCCACGGATCTTAAGGGACTAGTCTCCCCACTTGCACAATCCGGTGTCCTCAACCTCTGATGATCATGTTGAAAGAACATCGTCAACTAGTGAAAACGATGTCAATGGACAAAAATGAAGATCTAAAATTCCTTGTAGACTGTGTGAAGGAAATCATGCCATCCACCATTGTCCCTTCCTAAACGAAGCTAAAAGAGTCTTGGATAACCATCCCGCCTCACTGCTATGGCTTCCTCCTAGATATAAGAAACTCTTGTCGAGTCCATCACTAGTTGAAAATCTGATTGAAACACCTTTGTGGTCGGTCGAAGCATCTATCATTGAAGATAAACCCTCTGATTCCACACTAGACCAAATTCAATAGGTTGAGACAGCAATCGACCTAGGCTTGTCTTTAGAAGGTCTACCTTCAGATGATACAGTCACCAAAGAGAATGAGAACGATACTGTTCAAATTCTTTTCATTAACATAGAATCCGATGAACATGGGGGAAATCTACCCGTTCCTTTATCGTAGGAAGGAAGTTCATCAGAGATTTACCCAGCCGTTTATTTGGTCCCTCCTCCAAGCAATCTAGTTGTTTCCTTCGATTGGAATCTACTAGGTAGACCCCGTCTACCATCTAATGTACCACTCTGAATCATAGTACAAGCTTACAGAATGGTCATGGTTGGTACTATCATATATGAAGGGGCTTCTGTGAGTATCCTTTCCTCAACTGCTTGGAAAGCGCTTGGTTCACCATCGCCTCTGCCTGAGATTCAAAATCTAATAGGCTTCAAGGAACCAATCGACCGTTAGGTATCCTTCCAAGTTTGCCTATAACTTTGAGAAGGAAAATCGTCTTACCTGAACATAATGGTAGTCCAAGGAACTTTAGATTATAATCTACTCCTTGGGCGTGAATACATTTATAGCTTGGGAGCTATTGTTTCCTCACTCTTTCAAGTGATGAGTTTTCTGCATGAAGGCAGAGTGGTCCAGCTCATAGACTAGCTTTCATTCCTTTGTCCACACATAGCTAATAGTCAAGTGCCATCCCTAACTGGTCTTTCTACACAAAGAATGTCTCATCAATCTCCAGTCAATCCACCTGATGAACGTGAGTGATTCGATGAATGTGACTAAACCCAGGGGGCATGCACCCTGGTCTACTTTGGCAGGAAAACTTTAGGTATAGGGTAGGTTTCCGCGGAGGATATATGACTAGTCTGACACACCCGTCCGTTTAGGAAAATGGGATTAGACTGGAATAAGATTACCTCATCAAGGTTAGGTGATTGGAACTTGAATCACCTTCATCCATTTCGATGGACAAAGCCCAGGATGTGTTTCTGTCTACTACGTAGGTGGAACCATCTTGTGGATGCAAGAACTTCTATAAGGTAACCTGGAAACTCTACTTCTCTATACCTGGGGGCATGCAAACCTTTTGCATGCAAGTGAAAAGCGACTAGCATAACTTTAACCCTGTAGTTTTTACTGACTTCAACTGCTTAAGTTATGTGATTGGTTTGATCAACTATTCACCTTTGTCGGGACCAATGGAAATGGCAAAGTAAAGGAGATGTTTCCCACCGAGAAGCTATCCTACCTAACCTTAGTAGTTTTTTAACCCTTAGGATAGTAGTTGGTCGTTCCTAGCCTGCATACAAAAGGCTACAGAGCAAAGTTTCGAACGGGAAAGCTCCCTAAAAAATGAACCTATCGATGAGACATCCTTATTATACCACTGGCATGAGCAATTTTATGCGAAGTTCAAGCTCGTTAAAAAATACACCTAGCAATGAGCATATGTTCCACCAGAGTTTAAGCTCATTAAGAAATGAACCCACCTTTGGTAAATAACCATTGCAATCGCATTATTATCAGCTTTTGAACCTTGGTCGTGTTCTTACCATCACCTCCACTCTTTTTTAGCTGATCATATGCCTCCATTTGATTGTTTACCCCTTTTTGAGGAAAAACTGCGACAAGTAATTCTATTAGCCACCTTCTTTACACTATCATGATTGAAAAGTTGCAAACTTTACCTAGAACCAGTTGCTATCCGAAAACATCACTCGTTCCTCAAAACACGAGTATCCTTTAAGCTCTTTTCATCTTACTCATAAAATATGAAAAGATTCCCAAGCAATTGGCCTCTCCAGCTTGTTAAAGTGATTGGAAGTGCCATCCCTCCTCTAGGTTTTAATCTTTTTCGACCTAAGGGATCATTGCACAAAAAAATCGAGCACTTGTCTTTTTCAGCTGGTCAAAACTATCGAAAAGTCATCCCTTTCATATTATTTTATACTTTTTTGGACTTAAGGGTGATATTACGAAAAAGGATTACTGGAGTTTCCTTTCTGTCTCTTTTCAGACTCTCTAAAATTGAAAAGGACCGAGTTTTCTTTATCGTTAAACTCGTTAAAACAATAGCGACGAACTTGTCCATGCAGACAAGAGCGAGTTTCACTGTCGCTAGGCTCATTAAAACATAGCGACGGGTTTCCTGAAGGACAAATTATAGAACAAGCATATGTTATCCTCCTCAAGCTTGACAAAAATAAAGAGATACTGGTTAGAAATGACTGGGAAAAAATTTAGAAGAAAACTTGAAGAAACTTTATTAGTAGCAAGTCGCTCTTGAACATGACACTTTCACTCCATCACCATGATTGAGTCGGGTTGGGTTATTCCATTTACCGGTCATATCACCATTGGTCCTTCGTACCATCCATTTTTGGGGTTAACGCTACCAATCGATTTCATTGTCACTGATATGTTCAAGAGAAGTTTCTCAGAGAATTCACTAACATAGCTTACATCTCATCCGCTGCAATACCTTCACACTTCATTATTTCATGACCGCCACCCTGAACCTTGTATCATTAGATCGTTTTCACCTCCACAAAATCATTTGCTCCGTTTCATGTCGTATATGTGGGATTCATTAAGGCCCTCCTACAACGAATCACTTCTTGTCGACATCAGCTCATTATCCAAGAAGTCGACTTAGGAACAACCCTTTCAGTACTTTGAAGCTTGCATGCCTCAATGGCAATTTTCTCACTTCCGGCGACAATTTTACATCAATGACCTTCGACCGAAATATTTTGCGTGGTGTTCGATGTCAAGTCCCATATTCACACCACGTGAATTGTACTGTAGTACCTTGAGGGCCATTATCATTATCGGTGATTCCTCTCGTGCCTATTAACAACTTACATCATTGGCTGGTAATCAAGCGATGTCTTTTTATGTTCAACTTCAGAACATCTTTTCACATGGATCGACTTGTACTTCGGGTGAATATTGAATGAGTTTGAAGACCTCGGATCTAGTTTCATCCATCCGGGCTACAATATATTCAGGAAAATAAAGACATCAAATGTACATCATAGTTGCACAGATAATCATCCAAGCCAAAGGATGATGGCTCTACCAGAATCGTCAGTCTGTCACACAGATGGTTTTCTGTCATATGTACATGGAAATGAATTTATAAAGCTGAGCATGGGAATGCCTGCCTCAACTAGATCATGAAAATATTATGAAGATAATGTATTGTATTGTATTTTATTACAATTCACCTTTCAGTTTGAAAAACCTCGGATCCTCATGATAAAGCATTTCACCTAACATCAGAAGATTTACGACCTCATGCTTTAGGGGGCAACTATTATAGACATATTTTGGCATTGCAACCCCAATCTCATATGTCCATAAGCCAAGGGATTCTAAACCCCTAAGTTCAGCTAATTACATCATCTCCCAAAAGTTCTCCCTGAAAAACTACTCAGAACTCGTCAAAACAGACTGCTCAATGCTAATGGTGCGATGCATCTCACCTGCCACATGCAAAAAGTGCGATGCATACTGAAAAGCCCTTCTATAGGGTGCGATAAGCGAGAGTAGACAAATGACAGAGCTAGTTGGCTTGGTGGAAACCCAGAGAATCTTCTAGAAACTGCCCATTTGACACTTGCCTCTCTGAATTCACCTAGGGATGAGTAAGAGATCATGAAATCTCCAAGTGGAACCAAGAACTATCAAAGAGATGACACTAATCAAAATACCAGAACCTAACTCACCCACCTGCAAACATCTATATATGGATCCCTCATCCTAGAGATCCAGAGGCTGGAATTTTGTATCTTGTAAGGAAGTGTTGTTGGTTTCTCTATTGAACATCATAGTGTTGGGTGATTTAGATTTTCATGAGGTGAAGAGGGCTTTCGAGGATGGCACTAGGTCAGACCAATGGGTTGTAATCCTCTCTTATACTACTTCTATCAATAAAGCTATTTGAGTTTCCTCCATATTCTTGTATATCTCTGAATCTTGTATTGATATATGCATTTGTATGGTTAATATATATCTGATCCTATATCGTTTATGATTATAGATCTATATGCTTTGATGGTATTATGTTGCTTTGACTCTATAGGTTTTCTTTGAAGTGAGACAAGTAAAGAAGGAGTGGCGAAGCTTTGTCAAAGAGGAGAGGAAACAAGCAAGGAGCCAAGCGAAAGACTGAGGTTGGTAGTCTCTGCTTCTCTCTCATCTATTTCTCATAAAGGAAAACACAAGTGACTTTAGTTTGTTTGTTTCTAAGATAGCTACCCATCTTAGTGGGACTAGAAGATCTGAATGGACACTAGTTTTCCCAATAACATCAAGGAAAGAAGACAGGTGCGCAATACAACATCACCATGACTAAATACTTGACCAAGTGGGTAGAGGCATAGCCTGTGAAGGACTATACAGGTGTGACAACAACAAAGTTTATTTTTGAATACGTATTCACAAGATTTGGTTGTCCAAAGATCTTGATGAGTGATTGTGGTATAGACTTTCTTAACGAAAAATTCAGCGCGTTGACAAAAGCATTTTACGTGTATCATCAGAAGAGTACACCTTATCACCCACAGGCCAATGAGATGGTGGAAGCATTCAATAAGATACTGGAGAACACACTGACAAAGGTTTGTAATGCTCATAGAAATTACTGGGATGTGCATGTACCAATGGTACTATGGGCCTATAGAACGATTTGCAAGAAGTTGACTGGGCAAATGCCTTTCAGACTCATGTATGGCGTAGAAGTTGTGACGCCAATGGACTACATTGTACCTAGTTTGCACATAGCCGCACTCACAGAAATGGAAAACTGTGGAGCCCTAGAAGAGAGGCTCACGTAGCTAGCATAGCTTGAGGAGGACTGATTTCTAGCTGGATTTCATCAACGAATTAAAAATGAGCACAAAAAGGCATGGCACAATCGACACATCAAACTACGTACCTTCAACGTAAATGATTTGGTCTTGTTATATGACATTAAATTTGATAAATTTCAAGGGAAATTTCAGATGCACTGGCTAGGGCCATATGTCATCAAGGAGATTACTGATGGTGGAGCAATTAAGTTGGTCAAATTGAATGGAGAACCCTTCCCAGGGAAGGTGAATGGTAGTTGATTGAAGTCATACACTGGTGATCCAACTAGGTGACTATATTAGAGAAGCACAATCTTAGTGCTCCAGGTGTGAAGGGAGTCACAAGACTATAAACTACATTGCTCGGGTTTGAGAGCTGAGCGAAGAAAGAACTGAGCAGAATGAGGGAATGTCAAATAGTCCACAACAGTGCGCGGAGGGCTGCGCTAGCAGGAGAGCAATCACGCAGGGCCGGAAAGTGACCGGTAAAGTCACTCTTCATGATTTGATGATGAAAGAATGACCAAATGGAGTGGGGTCAACATTTAAGTCGGAATTTATGGACAAGATCTTTGGAAATTTTCCACTAATATAGCATTAATGAACCGATTTTGGGGGGAGCGGTCGAATTTGAATTCAAAAGTGCCTATAAATTATAGGTGGCTGCCCAGTGAAAAACACTTGGAATTTTGAGAATTGAGTTGTTGAGCTCTCAGGCGCACATGAACCATGAAACCTTCAAATTTTTGCTAGCAATTTATGTTTTTGAGACATTGCCATAGGCGAATCAAGAGCTATTGTGTAGCATTATGTTGATGCCCATTGAAACTATGAGTGTTGAAGCAATGACAGCCGAGGGAGTTGTTTTAGAGGTGGCTATGGAAGCAGAAGGAGCTTCCCCAGAGGTTGCACCTACAAAGATACCATTTGAAGCACTGAAGTCACCATGGTCACCTAGACCAAGGCCTACCCTGACCAAGGAGGGTCCCAAGAACAAGAAGGGAAAGCAGGGCACGCCGCTGCAACCGGTGCACACATCTCCCAGAAAACACTCGCAGAAGGATAAGCCCACCATAGAGGAAAAGTTCAAGATGATTAAAGTCGAAACAGAAGAAGAAGACATTGAGGATATCCCAATGGATGATGAGGATGTTGGGATGGAAATGTAGGATGTTGAAATTGTGGTGTCTAACCCCATCACTATGCTCCCTTGGTACGTTCCTCCGCACAGGGGCAAGACCAAGGTTCCCAAAGACATTGATGAGAGTAAGGTCACCCTGCACACACCCCTCTTGCTGGATCAATTTGTGTTTGAAGGACTCCTCTTGGGGTGAGTTCCCTTTTTGAATCTAGAAAACTAGGATTTAGCAGACATAGAGCAGTTTCCTCACCTAAAAACGAATCAAATCATGCATCATGTGTTCCACAAAACTATTGGAGTAACAGCGTTGGAACTGCAGAAGTGGCTGAGAGGCATGGATAAGGCAGGACTACTCAACTTGCTATGGGTGCCGCATTACAACCGGCCACCCATCATAAGGGTGGTAATCAAGCAACTATTGTGCTTAGTACATGATGGGTGTCTATGGTTAGAGGAGCCGATACCTATCATAGATATGCTTATCCATAGGATCACATGGCTTCCATACACAAGGGAAAGTACGACCATGATGTTTGGCAGAAAGGCGAGCGATTTTGCCCTCACGAAGTCCATGAAGAAAAAATTCTAGTTAGTAAAGAAGCCATGTGGCTATACCATTATGAGTATCTCTGACCCCACGGTAAAAGTGGAAACACAACTCTTGGCAGGGAAGGTCATGCGAAAGTGTCATGCAGATGAAGTGCCAACACCAATCATAGCTTTGGTTGCTTAATGCTCGGAGGGAGTTCAATTTCATTGGGCATGCTACCTCTGTAGTTCCTCATGAACTACTGTGAGGTGCAAGATCTCAGCAAGACATTTCACTATGCATGTCTCTTGCTGTCCATAGTGCTGGTAGCATGGGAGCTACCCAAAGACAGTCAATTTCCTTTAGTCACACTAGACCTACCAGAGGCCACGAAATATGCTTCGCTATGGGAAACTAATGATCCTCAGTAGATAAAGGACAACAATATCTTTTGGATCTTGATGGAGATGAACATGCATATGGCCATCAACTGTAGGTCACAGTTGTCACAAACCAATTTTGACAGATTGTTGGAGTACGTTGAATTCAAGGCTAAATTCCACGATGTCTCAATATTGGCATGAAAGGAGCCTAAGCAGAAGTGTCACGACTTGCCCTACTTAGAAATAGATGACCCAATCAACACAGTCCTTAATCCCTGGCCAGCAAAGTGGCACATTGCCTCGAACTTGGCTGCGAGATTGAGCAAGACCACCGCACAATGCAAGAAGGAAGAGGCCAAGATGAAGATGGAACAACTATATGAAAAGAGGAGAAAGGAGGCCAACGACAGGGCCAAGGCGAAGTGCGCTATTGTGCAGCAGTCGGGTGGACTGGCAAGAGAAGAGGAGCATAGCTCTAACAGAGGTCAGAAGTCTCCTTCACTAGAAACAGAGGAAGAAGGGGACAAATAGACGGAATAGGGAGGAGTGGACCCAGAGACGACTATGTTTTGTACCAAGCACACTAGGGGTCTAGAAAATATAGGGCCATGGAAGAAGTCCAAAGTGAGCAAGACGTCTTTGGACCTAATCACCCTGAAAGACGGGGATTTGAATGATATCGGGGATACGGTGTGGGATGCCACAACAGAACAACTGTAGTAGTTCGAGCAGCAGTAGCAGCAGGTACTGGGCGCTATTCAGACGAGTCTGCATGAGCTTCAAATCCACGCCTCACACATGCAGACCAGTGTGGTGCCCACCAGTGTGGACATTAGCACCTCAGAAGCAATGGATATGCTGTGTGCTAGGGACCCCCGAGCCACAGTGCTGCTAGATGGAGCATTTACGATGGAGATTGGCACTGATAGACCGGATGTCAGTGCCTTCAAGGGCATGGGACTTAATCTAGCAGTGCTTCCTAGAAAAGTAATTCACCTTTTGTAGGATGGTGTGATCGCCGATCTTTGGGCCCGCGATCATCGCGCTTTGCACATCATCGGTGAGAAAAATGTCAACAATGCTTAGATGGTTGTACAACGTGACTCCTCCATTAACCTTGTGACTGACCTCACAAATAAGAATTAGCACCTCATTAAGGTTGTGGATGAAGCATGCCAGACTGTATTGGAGCTAGACATCCCTGAGGTTGAGCCAGTCAATGTGTGAGTTTGAAAACTCGTTGCGAGATGCGAGCCCCACACACAGAGTTGGCCAACGTTCAGCTAGAGCTGAATCTCAATATTGCAGAGTTGCAGTTGAAGGCCCAGCCTTCGACACCACTGGAAGTCAAGGAGTAGCTCGCGACTACTGTGGTAGATGTGGTAGTAGTGGTAGCAAGTGCAGTAACGAATTGCATGACACTTTTTGAGTAGTCGCTCGAGGTCCTCACCAACCTACAAGAGGACCCTAATGTATAGAGGCTAGAGACAGAAGTACGGGAACTACAACATCTCTACGACGAGGTGAAGGCAACAACGTGAATTGTTTCCATCACATAGAGGCTTGCAAAGCTCCAAGAGGCTAAAGCACAGAAGGAATAGGTAGACACAACGCAGCACAAGGAAGTCGTGGTGAAGGCTCACTTGAAGCCTTAGTTAGATGAGGCCTATGAGATCAAAACCACCATGGAAGGCAAGTTGGCCAGTCTGCAAGAGGCTCAACAGAAGCTATAGGCTCATAGCGTAGGGCCAATGATAGTACAATTGGTCGAGGAGCTGAAGTAGGCGGCAACAAAGTGCATCACCGAGGTAGCAGTTGTACAGGTCAAGTTAGGAGGTCTTCATGACAAGATATCCATGCCAGTCGAGTGACTCAAGGGTGAGTCACCATGTTTGTGTTCGGGGCCTGTTGGGAATGGGTCCCCTGGGGGTCAATTTTGGGGTTACAAACCCAAGTTTGGGGGAAGAAGGCCTAAATTTTGTATGAAGAATCTAAAGTCTCTGCATTTTTTGGTCGCAGAGCGCAGAGATGTCTAAAGTTAAAGGGGTTTTCTTCCCTTTGTCTAGATAAGTTGTGTTAGTTTTGGAGATCTACCCATTGTCCATTGACCATGGGTTTGTATAAAAAGGGAAGTCTTAGAAGATCTAAAGGGGACAACAAGTAAGTTAGAATTCATGAGTCATTGATGTAATAGGGGGGCAAGCTAAGAGCGAGAGTCTTAGAATAGGAAGAGGATCTGCAGTTGAGTCCGCATAGGCCTAGGGTTGAAGTCCGCAGTTGAGTGCGCAGACCCCTGTAGCTGTGTGCGCAGAGTGAATAGAGTCTATAATGAGAACTTGAATCATAAATAAAGAGAAGTATTCTGGAATACCTATGTTTAATGTCTCTAATTATTGCATCCGATTATGATATGTTAATTTTTGGGTTTACATTATAATGTTCAATTGATGTGGGAGTGTATCTGTTTCTATCTGTTATTTGAATGCAAGTTATGTTTATGCGAGGATAATCTTAATTGCATGATAAAGTCGACTAACCACTAAGATAATTAGGGAAACAAGATTGTAACATAGTTACAGAGGCACGTAAGTGCCTGAATCATTGTTTAGGGTTGCACGAAGGATAGTCAGATACCTTCGAGGAGGCTCTGAAAGACAGATGAGGAAATACATCGATAAGCCATAAAGGCTTATCGATATGCATGAAGATAAGAGTGAGGATATCAAATCGACATCACGACCATCTCAGGGTGCAAAAACTTGGTTCATGCATCCCCTCATACTGATTCAGGTAAGACTTCAGTTCGCACTCTGCGAATTGATGCCAAAAGGGCTAGTAGTGTAGTGATTTGCATGGTTTCTTAATGCTGACCCTGGGTTAGGGCCCCCTAAGCCAACAAGGCTTGAAGGCTAGACACGCTTATTGGAAGCTTTTGAATTTATTTATTTTATTAATAATATTTGACTACAATGTGCCATATATATTCTATTTTCTTATTTCATTATAAAATGGGTGCATTTTCAGTTGAACCCGACACCTGAGTTGACAAAAATGCCTCAAATTAAAATCATATTAGAAATATCAAACAATATCATTAGTTCTACTGCTGACGAAACTGTAAATGTTAGCAAAGTAAGTCTTTTTTGTATTAGAGCCCATTTACATGATGCATTGAAGACAATTGAATATCTCCAAATTGAATCTGAAGTACATCGAGACGATCTTAATTATGAACAACAATTGAAGATTAATGAAGCCATTTCAAGAGAAAATTTGGATGCAACAATAACTCCTGAGGAGAATTTTACTATTCCCAATACCTTTGTAAGACCATGGGAATAAATTATGAATAACAAACACATAACTAGTTTGGGGTATATTAAGGATGTCCTAGATATATCTTTTATTAGTCCTGATTTTTCTAAACCTATATAATTTTGAAGTGCTGTATTTTTGGATGTTGGTCTAGAACAAATTGATCGATGTCAACAGTGTAATAGAGTTGGACATGTGAAATATCGGTGTTTTGATATTCACACATGTGATAATTGTGGAAAAAAATATCACCAATAAAATATATGTTCTAGAAAGAAGACTACTGCAAGAGAGAAACTAAATTTCAGATGGATTTCTTCTTGGGATTGGTCGAAAACAAGAAAAAATATTTGCAGGTCATACCACATGATATGCTTGAGAGTGTTGACCATCCTTGTAGTGATAAAGAATACTTCTTAACCTGTATTCGACAAGGGGGGAATTGTTGATGGTCTTCTATAGGTTCTATTGAGATGAGGTCCCCCATGGTCAATTTTGGGGAAAAACCTCAAGTTTTGGGGCAAAAGCCCAAGTTTTGTTGTTTAAATATTTAAAGTCTCTGCAAGTTGCGGTCACAGAGCATGTAGATAATTTAATATTCATAAAGGGTTTTACCCTTATTTTATGTAAGTTGAGTTGGCTTTTGAAGATCTACCCATGGTCCGCAGACCATGGGATTGTATAAATAGTTGTGTCTTAGGGATGTCTAAGGTAGAAAGTAATGAAGTTTGGTCTATGGGAGAAGTCTAAAGAGTTAGCGAAGAAGAGTAGGAAGAAAGGCTCTATAGCTGTGTGCACAGAGGCCTAGTGTAGTTTCCGCAGTTGAGCGCGTGGACTTGTGAAACTAAGTGTGCAGGGAAGTCATAAGAAGAAGTGATTATTAATAAAGAAGATTGTTGCAGAAATACTTGTGTTTATCTCTTTACTTCTATTTATATGAATGTGCCTTATGTTATAATTTGTTTATGAAATAATGATTTATTGATGCAAGACTTTACATGACTTATATTGTTATATGAACGCAATTATTGTTATCTATTTACGCGAAGATTATCTTGTCGTATGTTGAAGTTATTGAACGCTTAAGCTTATTTGAGTAATTACTGGGTTATAAGTAATCTTTGATGCACATAAGTAGTGGATTCTCTGATTTAGGGTCTACGAAAGATAGTTGTAGACCTTCACGGAGGTCTATAGGCTAAGTAAAGAAGTTACATTGATAAGCCTTAAAGTCTTATCAGTTTGCGCAAAGGTAGATTTAGGGCATAAAATGACATCACGCAAATCTCTAGGTGCGGAAACTTGGTTCCAACATCCCCCCATAATACTTTGGGTGAGACTTCAGCCCGCGCTTTGCGGATTGATGCCGAAAAGGTCAGTAGTGTAGAGATTTGTTTGGCGCAACTTACTCTGAAACTAGGTTAGGACACACTAAGCCAACAAGTTTGAAGATTTTTCAAGCAAGCCTGAGTTAGAGATCCACATGTGAGCTTGAGCCACAACTTGTGCTACTTAGAGATAGAGTTGTAGCTAGAGAGAGACTTCATTTTTTGTTGAATGAGCTTTTTGTGAATGAGCACTTTCATATTAATAATTATTTGAGGAACTATATTGATAGTTCCAGAGCTAGTGGCCACCTTAAAACCACATTTTTTAGTGTTTTGAGAATTTCTATGAAGGTTCCAGAGTTGGTGTTGGTTGAGACCTTTAGTTCTCCCACATTAGTTTACAATCATCCTTAAAAACCATTTCAGAGAGATATTCAACTCTTGGCTGAGGTGCATTTTTGCATTTTTTAGCTCTCATTATTGGACTTTGGTACACCCCTTTAGATTTGGGGGGGATGTTAGAAAATTAATATTTGGTGTTAAATATTGGGTTAGCTTGTATCATGGTGAGTAGTTATTACAGTCCAAGAAGATACAGAAATTAATTCAATGGTTTCTTGTATGTATTAATATGTATACATTGTACATCATTCATTGAGATCAATTAATATATGTTTGATTTTGGTTTCCAATTTATGTGTCTTATAGTAGAGAAGTAAAAATAACATGCAATATTTTTTACGTTGGATTTAAAATCATCGGGCCGAGGTAAGCAATTGGAAAGAAACCAAAGGGGAACTTCCCATTTAGGAGGTTTTCTTCCCCAAAAGAATGAGTGGGGGACTTGGTAAGTTTTCATTGAGGTTGGTTAGAGAAAATCACAAAGAATAGGTCATGTGGTTTTGTGTTTTAAGTGTCGTGGTTGTCTCAATGGGGATAAAAGTTTATATAAATAACAAACTATCTATATTGATTCATATATAAGTTTGGGTTGGGAAAACTAAATGCAAATAGTAGTGCTCCTAACTATCACACTTTTGATGCATCATGGCTCCAATTTGATGGTTTCAATGCTCTCTACAATACCATAGTCTCATTCGTCCCCAAAACTAATTAAATCCACCAAAATTGTTTTAAAATTGTTGGGTTTGGGTCAATAATTAACAAGAAACCAAAGAGGAACTTGATAGCGAAATCCCCATACAAGAGTTCATCGGTTGGTCGAAATTCTAGGATGAACTTTTATTTGTAGTGTCAACAGTTAATAGAAATTAAAGAAACATCACTTGATGGGAATTACTCCTATCCTAGAGGTTTGTTTCCCTAAAATAACGAGAAGGAGACATGGTACATTTTTGTTGGGGTTGCTTAGAGTAAAATTGTTGGGGGCTAAAGTATCATTCACAGAGAAGAGGTCATGTGGTTTTGTGGTTTAAGTGTCATCGGTCATTTAATATGGGTATCAATTCTCAAGCTCGCGAATTCTTTTATGCGAGAAGGTGTCAGTTCGTTCGACTTCCCTCAGAAGAACTGAACAGAATGTCAAGTCCTTGAATTTTTCCAAGTGGGAAGGTAGCAGTTTGTTGACTCCCATGGGAATAATTAACGAGAAGGTCAAGTATCTGACATTTTGTTTCAGGCCCTAATTCATTTAATAAGGACATAATAGAATGGTTTCTTGGTAGAATAACATTCGAATGAATTGAATGTGTGGGTTGTCATTTCCACTCTTGTTTTCAAAACCTTCTTTTCGGAAAAAGGCATAAGTGATGCATTACATAGATCAATCAATTGGTTGGGTGAAGAAGGGAGACTTCCATATCATCATTGTTCATGCATTACTTGTTGGAGTAGTGTGGGAAGCTCAGTAACTCAATAAAGGAACACCACACCCATTCGTGATGAAACCAATTAATGAAATCAAGGGTGTGCACATATACATATGGTCGCTCCACCTGATTGCATAGTCCCCTAGTGTAGCTCAACATAATGGAATCCATGATAACTAGGTAATCACCTAGCGAGTGTTTAATGGCTGGAGTGAATTGTGGTTCGATTAGTGACACCATGCAAACGAGATAGTTGATATTGATTGTTGTAAAGGAGATACATTTTTTTTAATTCATCAAATCATAAATTGTCAAGAGAAAAATTGGGGATGCTTTGAAATTTTGTGATCTAGGTGGATATTGGTGACCACCTGCCTATTCCACTTGGACCCCCACCATAGTCTCTTTCAATTTTTCAGTTTACTAAATTGTAGCACATTTTACTATTTTTGGCATTTTTTGGGTCCTGAACTTCTGGAGCCGTTTTGAGGCCCTGAATGACGTATTTTTGGAAAATCACCAGCGGTGAATTCTAAATTTTGACTCAACGTTCGTTGTCAACATTTGTAGTCCTCAGATTAATATTTCTAACGAGGTATTGTATGCATCAAACATAGATCGTATGCCAAAGTTATGACCCTCAGAAGTTGATGTACCAATTTACCCCAACACGACCCATAGTTTGGTGTTTGATCTCCTACAATTAAGTTTTCGGATATTTTGAGGTTTTCCATTATTTCTCAATAATAAATAGGCCTTCATGCCTCATTGCAACATAGTTAAGAGGCATGTAGCCACCACATTTCTTCGCATAGATAAGCTACCATCGCGTGAGCTAGTTTATTTCCATTCTATATGTAAGCATATTTCAGCTCTTTGATATTAATGAAATGAAGTTCTATTTCTACTGCATCTCTATGTTTATGGTTATATATATGTTATTTTTTGCGTTCCTTTTTAAATTTGGATCATTTTGACCAATAGAAAATATGGTTTTGCTTTGGAATTTTTAAATTCAGTTGGTTGCATTAGGAAAGATGATTGTATGGTAGGAGAATCTTTAGTTATGCTAGGATAGGAATTTTTTGGGGACAATTATTCTTACTCATTGAATTTTGCAACTGATAGTTCAAGTTCCATGATTCATTTATTGGATTCATTTTTTTTCTTCTATTGCAAATTAGTTTTAATTATATGATATAATATATATTATTATTATATATTAATTATCTTTAAAACTAATTTGATAATAGGGGATTTCAAAATGTGTTAAGTAATTTGAATGTTAATTTTAAAATTTGTTATAAGATAATAATAATTTAAGTAAGTTGCTCATAGTTTTATTTTGAAAAAAAAAATTGAAAATATTACATTTTAGAGGAAGGTCGTGTTCATAATTTCTTTTTTAGGTTCGGTTGGTGAGATATGTCCAGGGGATTGAACTTCCTATCACTTGGATACACATAGACTTGCCAACGTTTTTTCTGTCAATTGTGCTACCACCTTTGGACAAGGTCGTCTTCATAATTATTATTTAGTTGTGGTAGATTATTATTTTATATGTTTGACTGTTTAAATTGGTAGGTAAAAGAGAAAAACATATTTTTTAATTGTAGCAATTTTAAAATAATACCCATATGTTATACAATTAAGAAAAAGGAATGTTGAATAGAGGAGTATATTAACCCCACAACGAATTAACTATCATGTTAGTAGGAAGATCACGTGTGAACTCCCCATTAACATAAAGGATTATAACATATTGAGAAATTTATGTTGTTTCAAACCAAACCTTGCAACAAATGTAAATAAGAGAAGAGAGAATTTATAAAATCCAAAATTGAATTTTGCTTAAATTTACCATCAACCAAGTGATAAGTAATTTTGTGAAATAAATATCATAATTCTCTAATCTTATTGCAACCCATCCAAATATTGTTATTCCATTCAAAAATTTAATACAATAGATCAATTGAAAATTTGACAACACCCGTAACAACATTTTGTTCCATCATATATTAATCTTGAATCATAATATAATTTTTCTTATTATAAATTAACTTAATCCATTAATAATACATAAATACAATATTCCACCCATATAAATAAATAATCAAAAATAAATATAACAATGAATTACCTCATAGTTAAAAAAAAACTTTCAAATAGACAAAACCCGTAAACAAAAACAATATCCTAACAATTCACATATATTTTATTTAAAAAAAAATCATTTAAAAAAAATCACGGAAAGGGATAATGTTTTCAATTTGTGGAGCTTTTTATCTCACCCCGTACATCTAATTTCCCTTGCCCTAATTCCTCCCTTCTACCTATGAAGCGAGACTCTTCTTTCCACCTAACTTGTTTGTCTTTAATTC
>APFE031045648.1:690503-714656 GCA_000404065.3 Pinus taeda
ATATATTAAAACAAGAGTGAGGTGATAACAATGTAAACATAAAAAAAAATGCATTTATACAAAAAACAGAGTGACAAAAAACAGAGTGAGGTGATAACAGTGTCAACATGAAAAATGTAGGGTTATAAAAAATAAATAAAAGGAAAAACAAAAGCAGTGACATTGCTATTAGGTAACTTTTGTCTAATACCTTTTTCATATTAATAAATTGCATTTTTCCTAAATTGTTTTTCTCTTTTACATATTAATAAATTGCATTTTCTTCTAAATTGTTTTTAGTGATATAAAATCTTTTTAAAGTTCTTTATTTATACACATTGCACAATAAAAATATCATATTCTCATCATCCAATTTTTGCGTTCATAAAGACTAATTAGTAAAATATATAGCATGTCATTTTGTCAAAGACGAAAATTTCCATATACTACCATTTAAGTTAAAATTTAAAAAAATTACTTATTTCTAAAATGATTGTCTCACAACCATATGGGAGAAAAAACATTGTTATTAAATAATAAATCCATACAAGTGAGGATAGTTTTTAGAAGAGGATAGTTCACCAAACTCATTAATAGGTCATTCCTCCTCTTCTAAAAACAATGTTGTTTAAATTAAAGTTGTGGAAACAAACATTAAAACGGGGTTAAAATTATAAAATATTAGCATTTGTAATTTGAAAAAGAGAGTGCCACAACCCCAAAGCTCCTTAGTGGCTATCAATTTAGTAGTATACAACTCATTGCATGGTATCATACAAATTTGGTTTTTAAAATGGAGAAAGATGATAATTATGAAGCAGAATTATGATAATTATTATATTTATTAATTATAAGATTGGTTATTAAAATTTTGAAAAGGTGTGGACTTAGAAAATAAAATTTATTTGATTTGTTTTATAATGTTATTTAAGTTTTTAAAAAGTGCGAAAAGAATCTATATAATTTACATGATTTAAAAAAAATGAAATTAAAATTTCAATGTGATGTATATAAAAAAAAAAAAAAGATTATATTTTTTAATTATTTTTTATATTTTAAATATTTTAAGCGTGTGAGTGATTATTTTAAATTTAATAATGTTTATTTCTTTGTAATGTAAGTTAAAAAGAAAATGTTTTTAACCAGCTAAAAATTGTTTAGTTACTTTTTTTGCAATATCAATTTTTTTTTATTGATGAGAATTGTCATATTATGAAGTGTTATGTAAACCATAAAATCATAGATCAAATTTTCTTGATTCAAACGAAATAAAGAAAAAAAAATCACTCTTATCTTTTAATTTATTATCACACCACAATTTTACCATAATAATAACGATCTATAAAGTAATATCATTCTTTCATATTCATGATTTAACTAATACAATATTCAATAATATATATACATTTTCATATACTATGTTATAGCCATTATCAATTTATTTTATAATAATTTACATAATATTGAAAAAATTCATTTTAAATACTATTATTAAACATACATATTTTTCTTAATTATTCACATGATTTTGATGTCATACCCTTTTAGGAATTATCCAATTTGTGATTGAGATGTATATGATTATATGCCATTACAGCTATCACCAATTAGAATGAGACGTCTACTTCTTAAAAATGCAAGCACCAATTTGTTTAGGTTACAACTTGAGTGAGGCACCAACTTCGAAATGATGCAAATGTCTATAGGGAACAACTTGATTGAGGCACTGACCTTTAACGATATAGGCAAAAACCTGATTAAGAAACCAACCTTTGATGACATAGGCAACAACTTGATTGACTCCTTCACAAACTAGTGGACCACATCTCACAATATTGAGACTAGATCCACATCCACCAAAAACAATATAGGTCTTCAAAAGCAGATCATGTTGCTACTGTGACAATGTTGTCATGACATGTTTTGCAATCGTAACCAATGTCACCATACCCTATGTAACAACCTACATCATTATGAGCCTTATAAACATTTTTTTTTGTGTAACTGAGCATGTTAGCACAATATCTAATTGTTGAAAGAAAATCCTTTTTTAAAGTATGATAAGACTGTATTGGAGAAATTAGTTGTTATTGTATTGTTGTTAATCAATCATTAATTGCAATACTAAACAACAACTTTATGAATCTTTTGACAACGATATGAAATTGTAGTTGGAAATATTCTTTGGGCTTTAATTGTATTTTAAGTCGTAGCTTAAAATTGATAAACCTATAGAGGACTCGATGGACCTATAAAATAAATGCATTGATAAATAAGATCATAAAACTTAGATGAAAATATTAAAATGAAACTCGAAAGTAGTAGCTATGTTACAACTAATATAAAAGGACAACAAAATTATGGAATAAATTTTAATTAAAAAGGGTCATGCTTATGCCAATCTATATGCTTGAACAATGGCGTTTTCATGAGGGTTTGTACTAAAATGAAGGATGCTTATACATTATGATATATAGGTTAATGTATGCATTATAGCTATATAAAGGTTTTAACACAAACAACTCAAGGTCACCCTCATGCCATTTCTCTTATAACTAAAAACAAGTAAGCCATCATCTTGATGTTACAACCTAGTAATATGTTACTACTTGCTCAAACAAATTTTGTTGGATTTGAAACTTGTCATATAATTTACTTACTTTATAGTAACACCTTCCATTGTAATTAAATAATAATATCATTAATTAAAATAATTATTTTTGTGTAAATGCACTTATAACCACATTCTTATAATTATTTGACGGTCAAATTATTGATTCGAGGTTCCAATTATGATCCGAGAAGAGGAAATAGGCCGAGTCTAAGTAATTTCCTTGCCACCACCTTAAACAATAACAAAAAAAATATTATACCACCCACCATTAGGGAAGTGCCTTCTCGTGCAAGGGGTAACTTCATGGAGAGTCAAACACAGTAGTTTTTTTCTAATAAGAAGGGGGTTCCGAGAAGAAATGGAGAAGAGGTTGGATGTAGAGATCTCCTTCAGGCTAGTTTTTGTTTTATGTTTTCAATTTTCCATCTCATGTGGAATAAATCGTGCACAAAGGGAGACAAGACTCAGGAAGTAAGTGCTTGTTAGAAGATGACAAACCATGATGCTTCTGACAACACATAAGTCACAGTGCTTGCCTCCAGCTAATAAACCATTTATGTAGTGAATTATGGGCACTTTCTAGGACTGATAAACAATGTGTATACCGTGCTTGTCCTACTTGATAAGCCACTTGCAAATTATTTTTTGTCCCTTGTGTCATTTGGAAACTTTTCTTGAAGTAATCGAATGCTCAGACCCTGAACCTGGCACATGGGTGGAAGGTTACAGAGAAAATTTGTGACTACCTAGGGTTTGGAGGTGAATGTGCTCTTCTCTAGTTTCCAACAATGGTTTGAAAAACCAGATAAGTACTTGACTTGTATACTATTTAAAAACATTAAATTCTCACATAAGGACTTGCTACATGAATTTCTCTAAATGGTGTTGTTGATCCCCCATTTTGTGCCTATCACTACAAGTTTTTCATCCCTATTTAGGTCTTTTTGGCATCCCCAAACCCACTTACTTGCTATTTTACTATCCTATTCACTGTTCCAATCCCCATTTTGAGGTAAAGTCTTTTATGATTATATTTTTCTATTTATTGGTGAAATTTAGTAGATATAAGTAGTGACTCCTTCAACCAACTTATTATCATGATCAAGGTGTAAACCTTCCAGAGATATGTAGGTATGACAACAAGAATCAACAACCAATGAACTAAGAGCTATCTTAATTTCGGTACCTAACCACATGTTTCCAAATGGAAAGACTGCTACACTAAGGATCTGTGATTATCCTCGTTGACTGGAGTAAACACTAAGTTTGGGGTCGGTTAAAGGTTGTTGAATCAATATGGACCAATTGTTCAAAGCTACCCACTCCGAAGGAGTAAATTAGTTGGACTGTTACGATTTTCCATCCTTAGTTCAATTGTTTAAACTTAATTAAAAGCCTATAAAAGGCTTTGATGTAATATGTTAAGCTAGTGCTCAAACATTGAAGTATTTTTCGTGTATTCCATGACTTATTTTTAATCAATGATATCGAAATGGTTCTATTTTGAATTTGGGATTAAGCGTTTGATGGATTGTTGATGATAACCGGATGATTGTGTTCAAGATCATTCCTTTACTGTAAGTTAGCCAGCTCCCAAGTGTGGCCAGGCCCACCCATCTGGTTTCGCTTTGTATATTGCATTACAGTGACACCGTGTGATTAGTTACAGTCAATTTTTCCTTCACTGCAAATTGGTTTGGTTTAGATTGCTACATGCGAACTGTCTTAATTCAGTTGTTTAGAGGATGTAGATGCGTTGATGTTTCTTTTAAACCCATTGTTTCCATAATCCAAAATTCAATTCCCGTGTGATCCTCGTTTCAATTTCAGAGCAATGTTATGCTATGTCCACAAACCTTGCTATTGTATTGATTTATAATTGACTGAGGTGTGCTACATGGTCATTTGATGAATGAAATGAATTGTTTTTCTATTGATAGCGTCGAAATTACTTTGATATTTAAATCTATTCAGTGATCAGGGATGAATGGGATTCAAGCTAATTAGTATGAGATTTGTCTATCCACCAAACGATTCTTCATTTCCTCTAAAGAACTCGATCGATTTGGCTCTCTGTTGAATTATTTTGCAGACAATACGACATAAGGAAATCCTTGTTGATCATTTAAATTTTGTAATTGATATACCCTCTATTTGGTCTTGAGCCGATTGGATTGATGATTAAGATTTCTTTCAAGAGTATTAGATGATTAACTATCATTTTAGCCCTGTTTCATTTGGTAAATAGATTCTTGAATTAAGTAGTGGGTTGTGTGGATGGAACGTAGGATACAACTGAGTGCTTTGGATGATTAGTTGTTAAATTTGAATTCATTAGTTTAGTTAGATAAATGATTTCCCCTATTTTGAGTGTTGGTCGATTTCATTACTTTAGTTAGGTAAATAATTTCCCCTGTTTCATGTAAGTTTCAATTTCATTAGTTATCTGGATAAATGATTTCCCATGCTTTCTGAGGTGATTGATTACATTTCTCAGAAGTTAGATATCGATTAGATTTTAACAGCAATACATTGGCTCCAAGTAAGGTTATTTTCAAGTAAGGTTTTTACTATATAATGATTTAAAGTACAGTTTCTCTGAAATTTCTTGATTGGATTGCCATGTATCAAGTAGATTAGATGCTTGAAGTTGTTTTCATCATTATGATTAATTCGGACTTGTAAGTGGTTTGATTGCAAATACAAATTGAGTTATCAAGTTACAGAGTGAAATAGAGTGATTGTATAGTTCAGTACTTAACTTCCAAAATCCTTGTTAGTAGGGTAACAAGCCATTAGGTATAGATTGCTTAAGGATTGAATAGCTATTACAAGTAGAAGAGCTTTGCTTCTTTTGAGTATAAACTAGAGGAGCTAGAACCACCATTTCAATGTTTGGTTGAATGAGTCTTATGTGATTAGCAGTTCATTTTCATTACTTAAGATCATTCATAAATAGTTTAGTAGCTTGAGTAGGTTCAGACTTGAATACTAGGTAGATTTTGTGAAGATTTCTGAGATCTCTAGGTTAAATTTGATTGTTGAGTCTACTTTTGATAGCTAAATGTTTGCAAGTGTTAATGTGTTTATTACTCCACGAATAGTCATAAGGAAATGTTAAAACTCTAATTGAGCCCTGAACTAAGGAAGTGCAAGGCAACTCGTGCTTACGAACCCCAGGTTAACAATTAATATTAAGAGGTTCAATTTGACAATTTAATCTCTCAACATTTTGGCATCGTTGCTGGGGAAGTTGTCATTTCTTATTCAGATAACCATTATCATTTGAGTTTTAGGATCTTGCAGGACTGTCAAAGGGCAGAGAGAGTACAGTAAGATGTGAGTGACGCATCCACTTTTGTTGGGGTTTCTCCAAAGTCTAACTGATCACTACTTGTCCTTGAATTTTTTTTATTTCCTTTATCTTTATGCATAGTAGTGCAGGTAGACCTAGGGATAGTAAGGTTAGATTTATTTCTAGTTCTAGATCTCCTTCAACTTTTGGATCAATTAATATACCCATTCCCACTGCTGCTAATCAATATGCAGGACTGAGACAAGAAGGAGGAAGTGTTGATGCTAACGTGGTTTCAGACAAGGAATTCCTAGATGAAGGAGAAAGGATCATTAACAGATTGTCTTTGAAAACCCTATAGAAGAACCAGTAGAACAACAAGACCTCTTGGACGAGCAATCAACCAACATCAACCATGTTCCAATACCCTTGGTCCACTCCATAATCAGCAAACCCTAGCAGGTGTCAGTCGTAGAGATGGATCACCAAGATGGAGAGGGCAGACACAATGAAGAACATCAAGAGGAGGGATAAGGTCCTCAACACAATGGGAATCTCTTTAGAGGGGGAAACCAAGAAGATGAGGAGGAAGTCACCTTCAGATTCCCTATCTTAGATGCAACATGTGACATCACAATGAAGAGCATTCCAATGGCATCTCTCCCATTGTTCTACGATAAATCATCTGAAGATATCGATGCCTTTCTTTTTGAATTCGATATTTTATGTCGCAGTGATAACTATTATGATGATGCTCATAAACTCAAATTGCTTCCCACCACATTAAAATATGAAGCCCTTAGGTGGTTCATGAGTCTAGGGAAACACACTATATACACATCGGATGACATGAGATCGGTTTTTCCTAAAAAGAATAAAGACTTTTGCAAGAGTAGGGACATCAATGATATCCTTAGGATGCAGCAAAATGAAGATTAAAATCTAGAAGAGTATCTTGAACGTTTCCTATACAACTTCCACAAATCCCGTGGGTCCAACCTAGATGAAAATATTATCAAAACTGTTTTCCTAAAAGGGCTGAGAGACAATTGTATTGAAACACTAAACCTGCTCAGTGGAAGAGACATTTCTAAAAAGAAATTTTCTAAAGTCACTAAGTTGTGTCACACCTATTCTAGAAGCCAAGCCAAAGTAGGTAAAAAGCTTTGGGAACAAAGAGACAATTCTAGAGACTATGTGCAAAAGAAAACTGCGACTAATGCTATTACAAGAGTCGAGCTGGGGAACCTATTAGAAACTTTTAAAACTGATATCTTGAACACAATCAATGACCAGCTAGACACCATGAAAATTAAACAAAAGTAGGGAGCTGAGAAGGCAGCCATGGCAGTCTTCTGTTCCAAGTGTAGCCATAAGCATGCAGAAAGGGAGTGTCTGTTAAACACCATCGAGGTCTGTGGAATTTGTACCTTAAAGCACTCGATCGTGAAGTACCCATCACTTCCCAGCTTACAAGCCATCTACAAGGGGAATTCTGAAATCATCGACCAATCACAAGCAACCAAAAGACTCACCTGGAGAGGCTAGAGTCAGAATGTGTTTCCAGATCCAAATCTTCAATATTATAGCCAGACTCATCCATGGACCTTTCCTACATCCTACCCTCCTTGGGTTGCTCAAAAACCGCAAAATATTACTTGGTGCCAAAATTGGAGGTCAAACCCTTATGCCAACAACTATCAACCTCCACCTCAATTCTATGTGCCCTATCCAAATATGCCAAGTACTTCATATAATCCAGCCACACAAACATACCAACAAGCGTATAACCCTAATATGTATCAACAACCTATGCTGCCATCAACTCCTTTGCATCAATTATTACCTGCACCTACTAACCCATTATCTTCGTAGGCACCTGCTACCATAAACCCACCCCATCCTACATTGTTTCTTGCGCAACCCGTACCTAACCCAAACCATAATAGGTTACCTCAACTAGTGCAAAACATTGATATTTAGCCTTTTCCCACATACATGATTACTACCATTCCTCTTAACGAAATTCAATTACGATCTAGAAAGACAATCAAAAAAGGAAAATCAAATGTCGTCATCCAAGAATAGGTACCCTCCACGTCATCCAAAAATCATTTGCAAAATGAAAAAAAATAACAGAAAGAAGAAGAATCACCTGAACCACCATACCTGAAAAGACCAATAGTAAAGAAAGAAGAGGTCCCACTTGAATATGACCTAGAAAATGAACTTACGAATTAGAGACATTCCCATATACACCAAAATTTTCAAGGATCTATGCCTTAAGAAACCGGGAAGAAAGGGGCATAAGAACCAAAATGTCAAAATCATGAGCCAAATGTCCATGGTGATCTATGACATGCTTGTCAAATACAATGACCTCGATAATCTCATTACCACTATTGAAATAAACAGAGTACCTCTGCCAAACACTCTTGTAGATCTAGGGGCAGCAATAAATGCAATGACTTATGAAACAATGATGTCATTACAACTATCAGGACTCAAGACCACCCCTATCCTTTTAGAAATGGTAGATAAATCCATCATTAGACTAATAGGATCCCTAGAGGACATAGTAGTTACTATTGCCTCTTGGCAATAACCCATAGATTCTATAATCATTTTGGCAAAGACCTCTAGGCCTGGACACCCAGTAGTCCTAGGGTGGCCATGGCTGGCAATGGCTAATGCCATCATAGGATGCAGAAATGGGGAAATGATCATTTCTAATGGTCCTCAAAATCAAATATTGTCTATTTCCCACCTCCTTAGATAGTAGCCGAAGTACCATTATGGCTCGAAAACCCATATGGAGACGAAGACTACATGTTCTTCTTGTTAACATTAGATCAATCTAGAGGTCTCCAAGAGCATTCTAATGAGCATGTTTTGTAGCAGTTTTTAGTAGACAGCTCTTGTATCAATTATCCCATATCTTTTTATGGTTATCATCATGTGTTTAGTGATGAGTTTCAGGAAACCTGCCACCCAGCTGTCTTCGCGTCATTTGTAGCAATGGAGGAAAGTCATGAGCTCACCATAGAACCAGTGGAAATATTGGAAGGGAAAAACTTACATATTGGTACAAGATTGACTGTAGAACAAAAGCAACAGTTGATGAGTATGGTTCATGACCAAACTAGAGCATTCGCATGGGATTACTTGGATATGATGGGTATACGTCTAGACACTTGCTTCCACCATATTTATATAAATGAAGAAATGAGACCTATTCAGCAACCACAAAGGCGTATGAACCCAGCATTAAAAGACATTGTCAAAGAAGAACTTCAGAAACTTTTGGTCGCAGATTTCATTTACCCCATTTATGATAGTAAGTGGGTGTCACCTCTGGTAGTAGTTCCAAAGAAGAATGGAAAGTCACAGATCTGCGTCGACTACATAGAACTAAACAAGGCCACATTGCATGACTATTTTCCATTTCCCTTCATCAATCAAGTTCTCGACATGCTTTTAGGTAAGAAATATTTTTATTTTCTAGATGGTTACAGTGGGTAAAATCAAATACAAATAGCTGAAGAAGACCAAGAAAAGACTACCTTCATATGCCCATGGGGTACTTATGCATATAAAGTCTTTCCCTTTGGTCTTTGTAATGCCCCCGCCACTTTCCAAGGAGTTGTACTTGCCATTTTTTCTGATCTGATCCATGACTGTGTGGAAGTATATATGGATGACTTCACAACCTACAGAGATGACTTTCCACAGGCTTTGTGGAATCTAGATAAGGTATTGATATGTTTTCAAGAAGTTGATCTAACACTTAGTATCAATAAATGTAGAATGATGCAAACTAAGGGAATTGTTCTACGCCATCATGTGTCATTTGAAGGGATTCAGGTTGACCCAACAAAAATCGAGGTAATTTCACATATACCTGTTCGAAGCTCACAAAAAGAGGTAAGAAGTTTTTTAGGGTACACAAGATATTATCGACGATTTATTGAGAATTTCACTAGAATTGTAGCACCGTTATTCAAATTGTTAATTAAAGATGCTAACTTTGTATGGAATGTTGATTGTCAACAGGCTTTTTAGGTACTAAAAGAGAGACAATCTACCACTCCAGTGCTAAGAGGGCTAAATTGGTCATTACCTTTCCACATTTGTATAGACGCTTCAGACACTTTACTAGGAGCAGTTTTGGGACAAAGGGAAGATAACTTTCCCTATGCCATTTACTTTGCTAGCAAAAATATCTCTCCTACTAAATTAAATTATATGGTTACTGAAAAAGAGCTATTAGTAGTTGTGCATGCTATAGGGAAGTTTAGACATTATATTACTAGTTATTAGACATTTTTCCATACTGACCATTTTGCTGCTAGATTTTTAATGAATAAACATGTTACTAATGGTAGGATAACTAGATGGTTGTTGCTTCTACAAGAATTCAATATAACTATAACTGATAGACCTGGAAGAGACAACTTGGTAGCTAGTTTCTTATCTCGTTTGTATCTTACATAGGGAAGCATGCCAATGCTAATGCTCGACAAATTCCTAGATGAAGCTCTATTTTCCATTTCTACTGTTACTCCTTGGTTCGCCGATGTTGCCAATTATCTGGTATCAGGAAAACTACCTCAAAACCTGTCGGCCCAAGAGAGGCACAATATAGTGAAATTTAGTGCTAGTTACTCCTAGATCGAGGAAGATCTATTTTATACAGGGCTAGACTTGATTATGAGGTGATGTGTGTGGGAAGATGAAATGCATGATATATTAAGTTTCAGTCACAACGAGCCTTGTGGTGGCCATTTTGCCGATAAAAGAACGACATATAAAGTTCTCCGTACCAGATACTATTGGCTGACCCTATTTAAAGACACCAAGAAGTTTGTTTTGAGTTGTGACGCTTGCAAATGAATGGGGAGACCACTTGCCTTCGATGAAATGCCTCTTCAACCAGAAATTGCCATTGAACCCTTCGAGAAGTGGGCATTGGACTTCGTAAGGCCCATCTCCCAATGTCAAACAAGAAGAAATTATTTTGGTGTGCACTGATTATGTCACCAAGTGGGTGGAGGCCAAAGAATATTATGCTGCCACTAAGAAGGCAATAGTAGAGTTTTTGTTCGAGGACATCTTTACAAGATTTGGGGTGCCTTGTGAAATTTTCACTGATCAAGGAACCCAATTTACATCAAAGGTGGTCAAGGCACCCACAGAGAAATATCAAGTTAAGCACTACAAATTGACCCCTTACAACCCCCAAGGTAATCAAAAAGTGAAGTCCACGAACAAAGTGTTGGAATCCATCCTTACAAAAACAATTCAACTGCATCACAAAGATTGGGTAGAAAAGTTACCAGAAGCACTTTGGGCTTACCGGATCACTTGGAGGAATGTGAACAGACGTACACCTTACGAATTAGTCTATGGTAAACAAGTACTCTTGCCCATCGAATTATAGGTAAAAACATTTAGAACTGCCACTCAGTTGGGCATGAATTTAAATGAGGCTCAAGAACAGATATTGATGCAATTAAATGAGCTTGATGAGATATGTCAAGATGCCTACCATAGAAATGCATTAGTACAGAACCAAGGAGCCTGATGGCATGAAAAAATTATTAAGATGAAAGTATTCCGTCTAGGTGACTGGGCCTTGTTATACGATAGTAAGTTTAAGCATTTCAAAGGTAAATTTTCCACTAGATGGTTAGGACCGTATGAGGTAACTGAAGTTTTTGATAACAGTTCAGTTCGTATTTGTATTATCGATGATGACAAGATTTATTTTGTAGTACATGGCCATCATCTTAAAGTTTATCATAAACCATTTTCATGTGATTAGTTTTTGCAGGAAGTTTGAGGCGATCTAGGATTGGAGCTAATTCATACCAATGATCAACCCCTTGTTGGTTTAGTTGATTATTTCTATATATATATATATATATATATATATATATAGATAGATATATATTATATAATATATATATATATATATAAAGAAAACCAATAGGTTGTCACTTTTTATATCTGCAGGCGGTCCTCCCCACAACCCATGTAGAATAAAGGAGGAATCCACTAGAAGCAAGTTTATTCCTTTATCTAGGTCCGGTGGATTATTTATGGAAAAGGAACTGGTGGAGTCTCCTTTGAAAGTCTTCAGACTCTCTAAATATGAAGCTCCCAAGAATTAACTAATTCAGGCTCATAAATAATATGGACCAATATTAGTTAGGGATTCCTTGAGTATAGAATTGTTCTTTTCTGAGCTCAGGGAAATGTTTACGGAAAGGAAACCCCTTGGTGTCTACTATGGGCAATTCAGACTCTCTAAATAAGAATTCCTTGAGCACTAACTACTTTAGGCTCATTAAAATAATAAGGTAGTAGTAGTTTATGGATCCTTTGGCCATTGAATTATTCTTTTATGGGCCCAAAGGAATAACTACAGAAAAGAAGCCCCCATGGAGCTCTCTTTCTAGTCATTTCCAACTCGCTAAAGAAGAAATGCCCAAGAAGTCATCATTCCAGGCTTGGTTAAAATCCATGGATTGATAAGTAGCTCTCTTTTTCTAAAAATAATGAGCACCCCAGTCTATGGCATTAAATCCGAAGGCTCTGAAATCATGTCAGACAGCCTAGGTCTTATACTATGTATGGATTTAGTTGTTTTTATATAAGGATCTCAGAATTCTTATTCATCATGCTCTTTTCAAAATTCTTATGCTCCATACTCTATTCAAATGCCTAAGTTTCACATGCAACTCATATTACATTCGAGGGCCTTGAATTTTGCCAAAATTTGGGTCCTATAATCACACATATGATGTCACAATATGTGCGAAGAAACCTTCTACATCATAAAAAGAAATCATTTTTTATATATGTTAGCATGTTGTCTGAGTCAGGCCATCTTCACTAATAGTCGAAGAAATGATCATGGTTACCAAGTCACTCTGTTGTGTAAGTACAAATTCAGGGAATCAGTACTCAACTCAATGATGTCACAACATGGCAATTTCTAGAGTCAAGGTAGCAACACACAATTGCAGAAGGCATGCTTAAGCATATCTGATTACACACTTGACACAAATCATTAAAGTAGTTTAGGTATGCACTTGTATTTTTCTTAAATTTAACTAGTAGGTGGTTAAAATGTTAATCATAGAAGCATGCCTCTAAATCTATCCTAATATTTCCCTGATCATATATCCTACTCCCTTACCTGTCTATTCCTGATCCCATAAACAGTTACCCTCTAGCACAATTGATAAGACACAAACCATAACCACCACTGCTCATGATCTATCCTTGCTATGTAATGATGTCTGCTCGTCCGCTTGGCCATCATTTCATGGTGAGAATGTGTTGCCTCGCAGCCGAGAGACTCACACGCTCCCCCAATGGATCACACATTGCAATCAAGTGCCATGCTCCAAACCAGATGATGATGGGACGATCACCATAATGGTCATCGATCCCACACATCCAATTTATCATCATGACGGTCGTCCATTCACGATTAAAACAAAGGGAAACTGCGATCATGGGGGAAGGACCAATAAGAGACTAATAGTGTAGACAATTAGGAGAAAAGGAAATCACAGCAGAACGCAGGCACCATGGGAGCAGACATGCACGAACTCACCTTTATTCAATTTTCGTGTAGCACAGAAGATGAACAATGCGAAGGAATTCTAGAGGAGAAAGGATGGATGAATTTTATCGAAAAGTTTCAAGGTTATAATGATCAAGTTACAATGGCATTCGCATGGAATTTCAATTGTGAACACGCCCAAGTTTGCAACCTAAACTTCAATCTCATGGAGGAATCCATAAGTAGGGCTATTGGGCTACCTGCTGTGGGTGAGCAATTTTTTAAGGGAGGGTAGTTAGAAATACCAAATTGCACCCTGTTCTTGAAGCCTGCCTATCAGTTGATTAGCTAGGTGAAAGGAGTACTCTGCAACTGCAATGAGGAGCGATGGCATCCAATACTAATAATGCTAAATGCTTCATGACCTACGAAGGAAGGTTTTCTGTTGTATTTCTTTATCATATTCAGCTCATGGTTCATTTCACTGAAGCTAGGCAATTGAATACTCCTCATTTTCTAAGATTAATCTTGCACAAAATGGCGAAGGTTGTACAGTTGCATGGCAAGAAACTAGAAACTACATTGTATCACCATAGTTTAATTAAAATTCTATTGGTTTCCGAGCTTAAGATAAAGAAGTAGTCATTGGAGGACTTCCTCATTGAGGAATTCCTAGGCATGAAACACAGATAAAGGGTCGGCAACAGATAGTGGGCCACTCCTTGAAAATTGATTATGTAACATCTCCATCCAAGTCCGAGTCTACCACTTCCCACTCCCCCACCCCTGTTTCCACACTCCCCTATACAATTGTAGGCAGTTTGAAGGATGGTGCAAGAACGATTCCTGTAGAAATCCCATTTGACTTACCCCAGAAAAGGAAGCATGATCAACCTAAGCCCAACTAGCCTGAATTGAGTCCCATGACTGAAAGTGATGCATTTGAATCTCCAGCAGAACCCTCCCAAAACCTCGAAGGCACCACTCATAAAAATAAATGCTGGCGACCCCCGTTCCCTTTTAGCACTCCCCTCAATTCTGTGGTCAAGACCTCAACTCAAGGACACCATCAGACTCGTAGCATGTCCCATACACTATAGACCAAGGTCGAAGGCACCAACCTCGACCATATCCATATCTCCTCCTCCAAGGACATTGATATCCCACCATCAAAAATGTCTCTTGGAGAAGAGCCCATTACCACAACCAAAGCGAAAATCCCTGTGGATATCGCACGGGATTTGGAGACTCTATCTCCCGCCTAACTGTTAGCAAGCAGAAGCGCCAAAAAGGCCACCTCGCATTAGTCTTCTTCAAAGGAATGTACAAGGAAGTTTCCTAGAGGTAGCACCTCGCAGTAGTCGACAAACCTGACTAAATCCCTTACATTTGATGCTGAAGAAAATCTAAAAATCTAGCTTATCAAGCTGTGAAAAACAATCTCCAAGCTCAGGGAACAGGTAAATAAATACAACGTCTTATTCCATTTTGTAAGGGATTTCAACCAACAAGTACGAGACTCCAACATGAAGTTGTATGCCCAAAACGATGCTTTGGCCAGGAAGAACAAGCACCTTCTGCGGTGGAAAACGAAAAGGAACAAGCCTGCTAAATGGTTGAATCCCAAGGGATTAGCACTGCAATTTAAAAAATGTTCACCACCTATTAGATAGGGGATTGAGATACTAAAAAAGACTATTGGTCTTTGACTAGTCTCTTTCGTTTGAATATAGTTTCCTTTTTGTTGGATGCATGAGGGCATGCATCAGAATCGATGTGAGAGGATGTTGATCCCTCGTTTTGTGCCTATCACTACAAGTTTTTCATCCCTATTTAGGTCTTTTTGGCATCCCCAAACCCACTTACTTGCTATTCTACTATCCTAATCACTGTTCCAATCCCCATTTTGAGGTAAATTCTTTTATGATTATATTTTGCTATTTATTGGTTAAATTTAGTAGATATAAGTAGAAACTCCTTCAACCAACTTATTATTATGATCAAAATGTAAACCTTCCAGAGATGTTTAGGTATGACAGCAGGAAGTAGCAGGCAATGAACTAAGATCTATCTTAAGTTCGATACCTAACCACATGTTTCTAGATGGAAAGACTGCTACACTAAGGATCCGTGATTATCCTTTCTGACTGGAGTAAACACTAAGTTTGGGATCGATTGTAAGTTTTTGAATCGATGTGGAATAGTTATTCAAAGCTATCCACTCTGAAGGAGAAAATTAGTTGGACTGTTACAATTTTCCATCTTCAGTTCAATCGTTTAAAGTTAATTAAAAGCCTATATAAGGATTTGATGTAATATGTTAAGCTAGCACTCAAATATTGAAGTATTTGCCGTGTATTCCATGACTCGTTTTTAATCGAAGATATCGAAATGGTTCTACTTTGAATTTGGGAGTAAGCGTTTGATGGGTTGTTGATGATAACCAGTTGATTACATTCAAGATTTTTCCTTTACTGTAAGTTAGCCAGCTCCCAGGTGTGGTCGGGCCCGCCCATCTGGGTTAGCTTTGTATATTGCTCTTCATCAGATATTCAATTCTTGAGTACCTTTGCCTAATGATCTTCTCCTCCTTTTATAGTCTTAGGCCTTATTCAATACATGGAACGAAACCACTTAGGACCAATACCTTGGACCAAATACCTGGGGTCAACACTTCGAACCAGATACCTTGGACCAATACCATGGACCAAATACCACAGACCAAAACTTAGTTTTCCAACATGTACGCACCTTTCCTTTTGTGAAAGTGCATGTGTACATTATACACTCCTTTTGGTGTGCTAACCCATGTGTACACGTGGCTTGGTCAATGGTGAACCTGCATATACCTCTCTTTCTTCATTCTGTGAGTCTGAACTGTGATCTTTCATCTGAGTAAGTTTCCATAAAGGACAACATCTGTGTCATAGTGCCAAATCTATGTCATAATGCTAACAATCGCCCCCTTTGGACATGATGGCAACCCCAAGTCACTCTCCCCCTTTGTCATCAAGAATAAAGGGTTATGCTCCCCCTGAGTACATGCTGAATTCTCTGATATGCTGAAGTGATTTGATTGAGCTCCATGATCGAGCCCATGCTCCCCTTGAATATAAGCAAGGTCTGCAAAAAAAGATGTTCTAAAAGAAGAACATGACTCTATACATACATCATAAATGACCTTCCTATCACCAATGACTCATACATACATCCATATCCCAACCAAGCGGGGATATACTAAGTTTGACTCATCCACCCAACCAAGTGGGGATATACCAATTGTTTATACATGTTGAAACAAGAACATTACATCATCCATCCCATGCATAGTGGGGTAACGAAATAGTTATTTTCATGACCTTTACATTAAAAGATATACATGACATAAATAACAGAGACCAAATCAAAAACTTTCATCAGTAGCATCTGTCAATCAACATCTAGACCAGTAACCATGTTCTCCCCCTGCACTTGTTCCACCTGAATCAAAAACAATTGTGTGAATTTGTACCAAGATCTTCTAAGATAATGCCAACAATGCATTATTAGAAGTATATGCTCCCCTTGAAACTATGCTAGATGATCACTATTAGATCTGATTATGTCATATAGTAGAAGAGTTATCAAGGCATCATCATGAATAAGATATACATCAAGTTATCAACAACTTATGAGAACCAACATATTACCACATGTCATCCATAGACTATTACCATCATCAAGCAGAACAGTTAATTCACTTAACCATAGTAGACTCCTTTCATCCTGATTCTGGACCACTACTTTTCCTCAAACCAACATATATGCGACTGTATCCACAAAAACCAACATATGTACGCGACTACGCTTCATGAAACTCACATATAACCACCTTTATCTGAAACAGATAAGTTTTAATAGTAGGATGATGCATCAACTACCCCTAGCTTCTATCTAAGATATTCAAATGTCTCTCTGGGTAGTGGTTTGGTGAATATATCATCAACCTGTTCTTTGGAGGGAACATAATCCAATTTGACCTTTTGTTCAAGCACTTGTTCACGTAGGAAATGATATTTGATGGGTATGTGCTTGGTCTTGGAATGCATGATTGGATTCTTTGAAATATTGATGTCACTTGTATTATCACATAGAATGGATATGGGTGGAGTACATGTGATCTGAATGTCTTGCAATGTTTTCATCATCCAAAGGAGTTGTGTGCAACAAGATGCAGCAGCCACATATTCTACTTTAGCTGTAGATAATGCAATTGAACTTTGCTTTTGCTGAACCAAGACACCTATTTGGAACCCATATAGAATGCACCACCACTAGTGCTTTTTCTGTCATCAACACTTCCTGCCCAACCTGCATCTGTATATGCATGAAGTATAAGATCTGTATCTCTAGGATACCATAAACCAAAATTCTATGTTCCTTGAAGATATTTGAAAATCCTTTTGACTGCTTGAAGGTGTGATTCCTTTGGATTTGCTTGGAATCTTCCAATTATTCCTACTGCATGCATGATGTCTAGTCGGGTACCTGTTAGATAAATAAAACTGCCAATCATGGATCTGTAGGTTGGTTGATGTACTGCTACTGATTCATCATTTGAGCTGAGACTTCATCCTGTTACCATTGGGGTACATAATGGTTTAGAATCTTCCATGCCGTAATTTTTTAAGATCTGCTTGAGATATTTGGTTTATGATAGAAAAATACCATCTTTATTTTGTTGAACTTGTAGACCAAGAAAATATGTAAGTGTTATAGACATATTTGGGCACTGCAACCCCAATCATATATGTCCATAAACCAAGGGCTTCTGAGTCCCTAAAAGTGTTGTTTCCCACCCTAAAGGAACAAGGTCAGCTCATTACATCATCTCCCAGAAGTTCTCCATAGAAAATTGCTCAGAACTGGTCAAAACTAGACCATACAGACTGCTCAGTGCTAAGGTTGTGATGCATCTCACCTAACACATGCAAAAAGTGTGATGCATACTAAAGATCCCTTCTGTATGGTGCGATGGGCGAGAGTAGACAAATGGCAGAGACAGTTTGCAAGGTGGATGATCATGGAATCTTCCAGAAACTTCTCATGTGACACTTGCCTCTCTGAATTAGCCCAAGAATGAGTAAGAGATCATGAATCTCCAAGTGGAACCAAGAACTATTAGAGAGAGGACACTAACAAAAATCCCAGAAGCTGACTCACCCCCCTACAAACATCTATATATGGATCCCTCATCCCAGAGATCCAAAGGTCGGAATTTTGTATCTTGTAAGGAAGTGCTGTTGGTTTCCTGGTGGAACATCATAGTGTTGGGTGATCTAAGCTTTTCATGAGGTGAAGAAGGGCTTTCATGCTGGGAGGATGATGCTGGGTTAGATCAATGGCTTGTAATCCTCTCTTCTATTCTTTATATCAATAAAGTTATTCAAGTTTTCCTCCACATTCTTGTATGTTTGATGATATATACATTTGTGTGGTCAATATATATCTGGTCCTATATTGTTTATGATTGTAGAATCTCTGTACTTTGAAGGTATTATGTTGCTTTGACTTTACAGGTACTCTTTGAAGCAGGTAAGCAAGGAAGAAGCAATAAAAATATATCAAAGGGGAGAAGGAACAAGAAAGCAACCAAGTGAAGGATCGAGGTTGGTATTCTTTACTCCTCTCCTATCTACTTCTCATAAAGGAAAAAAAAAGTAACTTTAATTTGTTTGTTTCTAAGATAGCTACCCGTCTTAGTGGGATTAGCAGCTCTGCATGGACACTAGATTTCCCGATAACAAAATGGCGACTCCGCTGAGGAGCGAATAACTTGTTTGCTTGTATATATTTGTTTGCTTTATAAACTACAAACGGAGCCTGAAGTTAAGCCATCTAGCCATCGAACTGCATTTGTTATGCAAGTGCAAAGTAGATCAATTTTGCTTTAGTCTATCTCTGGGTTTTGTTTATAGACTGAACAATTGATTTGCAAACATCCTAATTGCCCTGGTGGTGGCTCGAGTAAGGTGATTAGATCAGTGCATGTGATTTACATTTACTGACTATCATTAGCTCGACCTAAATCCCTGAACTAAGCTACAAACTGTGACCAAAAACCAAGTTGAAGTCTTGTCCCTGGACCATCGCACCTTCTCCTCTTGGCAATCTGGATACATTGCACCTCTCGTGTGCAGTAGTTGAGATGCATCCCTGTTTCCCTGTGTTACAGGTGCGATGATCAGAGAAGACTGTTTCCACGTCCAGATTTTGGTTTTTCTTCACTCTCTTAAGCTTTATTCAAGATTTTTCTGTCTGTGATCAGTATAGCACTGTGGAAACTCCCTTCCTTTACATTATTTAGCCTCCATTGTACAAATAATTGTGAATGTTTTTATGTGTTCGCCATTTACAGTTCTCCTTTACAAAGAAGTAGCTTAGTCGAACTGTCGTCTCTTGATTTGGAAGTGTTGCAAGTGTCATTTTCAGTCAAATAAAAGAATCCTACTATTCTTGATGGTAAATTACACTATTACTCTTGTATTTGATTTGAATTAATAGTTTTTCAAGTGTTGAAAGCAGTTTTCAATTCAAAATTGCAAAGTGTCATCATTGTCTTCCTTTCGTCTTTTGAAGAGAAAATTGTTAGTACTGTCGCTTTAAAAAGATAATTCAGATTTGTACTTAGCATTCCTTTTGTCATCCACACATTAAGAAAGCGAAAAACAAATACATGCATGTGCATTTGCATTTAGACTGCTTGTTGATTTTGATTTAGGACAGTGCATCTAGTGTGTGCTCTCTGCTCTATGTTGAAAGAATCCTGCGTCTCTTTCCTTAGTAGCTAGGATTTTCATTGCAAAAAGAAGAATAAACGACTATTTATCATCTTATATTGCATTTTAGGAATTATATATCTACATCACGTGATGAACCTTAAAGGCAAACTTCTTAAGAAAGATCAACTATAAAATAAATTCAATGAACATAAAAACGCTTTGGAACCTAACGCACAACATTTAGAAGTCTAGGCTAGAGACGTATTCTTGCGTCGTAAAGCCTGGTAATTGTCACTTTCATCGTAGGTTGGGTGATTCCTCCTCTTTGAGATGACAAGTGCCAGTACGGCCTAGTGCTCCCATGTACTATCGAATATATATTGGGAGACCACAATAGGCTATATCCTTTATCCTTAGGAAGCCGTGTCTACCGCCCTATCGATCGCATTGCACTAAACACAACATTCAAGAAGATTGAATGCCGTATCGTAAAAGGTATTCTGCAGTTTTGCGATTGGCTTGGTAATCCCTCTGTCTAGATTTTTAGAGTAGTCTCTTTCGTTCCTTTTCAGACTCCTTAAAGGAAAAGGTCCATCTAAGCACTTGTCAGGCTCATTAAAAATCGAAGGCGACTAGAGTCATCTTTAGCTTTTTCTTGACTCTTAAAAACTGAAAAAGCAAGTTGTGTCAAAGCGTCATAAAATTTATTTTAATCGGAATATCATCATTGTTCCCTCGTTGGTCTTAGTTGAGAAAATGGAGTCCACCAACCAAGGATTTCCCCTTGGAGGAAATCCTAGTCCTTTCTCCTCTTGGGGAGATGTTGGTGCACCTCATATGGCTACATTGTCCCTTCCAGGATTGACAATCAGCTTGCCAAAATGGCTCTTCTCAGCCTTTTTCGTTCAAACCGCGGTAATTCTGGAGCAATCAAATCAGCAACTAAATGATACTAGAGTTACCCCCCAACCTTCTACTTCGTTTGTTTCTCCCTCCCCTCCTTCCTCTTCGCTTGGTGAAGATGGTAAAGCTAAAAACCAAGTAACTGAGAATAAGAAGAAAGGGAAGGAGAAGGGGAAGAAGAAGAAGGAGCCGAAGGCAAAAAGGGGCAACCATGCATCATCTAGAGAAAATCCACACACTGCACCGTCCAAACCTAAATCTCCATGTGTCATTTGCAAAGGAGACTACTATCATCGAGATTGTCCTTACATCCCTCGGATCTTAAGGGACTGGTCTCCTCGTTTGCACAATCCAGTGTCATTAACCTCTAACGATCATGTTGAGAGTACACCATCAACTAGTGAAAATGAAGTCTCTAGACAGAAATGAAGATATAGATTTCCTTGTAGACTGTGTGAAAGCGATCATGCCATCCACCATTGTCCCTTCCTGGACGAAGCTAAAAGAGTCTTGGATAACCGTCCTGCTTCACTGCAACGACTTCCTCCTAGATACAAGAAACTCTTGCTGAGTCCATCGCTAGTTGAAAACCCGACTGACACACCTTTGTTGTCGGTCGAAGCATCTATCATTGAAGATAAACCCTCTGAGTCCACACTGGACCAAAGTTATCGGGTCAAGACAGTAGTCGACCTAGTCTTGTCTTTAGAAGGTCCATCTTCAGATGATACAGTCACCGAAGAGAATGAAAACGACACCATTCAAATTATTTTCGTAAACACTGACTCCGATGAACATGGGGGAAATCTACCCGTTCCTTTACTGCAGGAAGGAAGTTCATCAGAGTCATATCCAGCCATTTATTCGGTCCCATCTCTGAGCAACCTAGTCATTTCCTTCAATTGGAATCTACTAGGCAGACCCTGTCTACTGTCTAATGTACCATTCTGAATCATTGTACAAGCTTACAAAATGGTCATGCTTGGTACTATCATAGATGAAGGGGCTTTTGTGAGTATCCTTTCCTCAACTTCTTGGAAAGCGATCGGTTCGCCATAGCTTCTGCCTGAGATGCGAAATCTGACAGGCTTCGACAAAGGAACCAGTCGACTGTTAAGGATCCTTCCAAATTTGCCTATAACTTTGAGAGGGAAAATCATTTATCTGAATGTAATGGTAGTCCAAGGACCTCTAGATTACAATCTACTCCTTGGGCATGACTACATTTATTGCATGGGAGCCATTGTCTCCTCACTCTTTCGAGTAATGTGTTTTCTGCATGTAGGCAGAGTGGTCCAGCTCGTAGACCAACTTTCATTCCCCGGATCACACATAGCTAATAGTCAAATTCCATCCCTAACTGGCCTTTTCATGCAAGGAATGTCTCATCAATCTCCAGTCCGTCCACCTGATGAGCACGAGTAACTCAGTGATTGTGACTGAAACCCAGGGGGCATGTGCCCTAGTCTGCTTTGGCAGAAGAACCCCATGTATAACGTGGGTTTTCGCGTAGGAATATGATTAGTCTGACACACCGGACTGTTTAGGAAAATGGGATTAGACTGGAATAAGATACCTCCGTTAAAAGGTATGCCTTTCCTAACAGAGCAAATGCTTTGTTTGCAAATTGAAGGGTAACCTGGAAACTCTACTTTGTACATTAAAAGGTATGCCTCTCCTGATAGAGCAAGTGCTTTGTTTGCAAATTGTGTTTGCAAATTGAAGGGTAACCTAGAGCCTCTACTTCATTATACCTGGGGGCATGCAAACTTTTTCGTGTGGAAGTGAAAAGCGACCATTTATTTTCTTAGTTTGTAGATTCTTAACCCTTTAAACTCATAGGCTTGGTCGTTTCTAGCTTACATAAAGAAAGGATTCGGAGCAAAGTTTCAAATGGTGCAAACTCCCTAAAAATTGAACCTATCGATGAGATATCCTTATTATACGACTGGCATGAGTAGTTTTACGCAAAGGTCAAGCTCGTTAAAAATTAAACCTAAGCAATGAGCACATGTTCCACTAGAGTTTAAGCTCATTAAAAAATGAACCAACCTCTGGTAAATAACCATTGCGAACCCATTATCATCAGCTTTTAAGCCTTGGTCGTGTTCTTACCATCACCTCCACTCTATTTTAGCCGATCGTACGCCTCCATTTGATTGTTTACCCTTTTGAGGAACAACTATGATGAGTGATTCTATTAGCCATCCTTGTAACACTACCGCGATTGGAAATTTCCAAACCTTACCTGGAACCAACTGCTACCCGAAAATATCACTCGTTCCTCCAAAACGAGTCTCCTTTAAGCTCTTTTCATCTAACTCATAAAATATGAAAATATTGCCGAGTAATTGGCCTCTCCAGCTTGTTAAAGCTATCGGAAGTGTTATCCCTCCTCTAGATTTTAATCTTTTTGGACCTGAGGGATTATTACACAAAAAGATCGAGCGCTTTTCTTGTTCGGCTCTTAAAAATTATCGAAAATTCATCCTTTTGTATTATTTTATACTTTTTCGGACTTAAGGGATTATATGACGAAAAAGGATTATTGGAGTTTCCTTTCTGTCCCTTTTCAGACTCTCTAAAATTGAAAAGGGACCGAGTTGTCTTTGTCGTTAAACTTGTTAAAACAATAGCCACAAACTTGTCCATGCGGACAAGAACGAGTTTCACTGTCGCTAGGTTTGTTAAAACATAGTGACAGGTTTTCATGAAGGGAAAATTATAGAACAAGCATATGTTATCCTCCTCAAGCTTGACAAAAATAAAGAGGTACTAGTCAGCAATGACTGGGGAAAAATTGGGAAGAAAACTTGAAGAAGCTTTATTGGTAGCAAGTCGCTCTTGAACATGACACTTTCTCTCCGCATCCAAGTCGGGTTGGGTTGTTCCATTCATTGGTCATATCACCATTGGTCCGTCACACCATCCATCTTTGGGGTTAATGCTACCAATCCATCGTCAGTGTCACTGATATGTTCAAGAGAAGTCACTCAGAGAATTCACCTATGTCTCACCCACTGCA
>APFE031045648.1:714666-744300 GCA_000404065.3 Pinus taeda
ATGACACTTTCACTCCATCACCATGATTGAGTCGGGTTGGGTTATTCTGTTCACCAGTCATATCACCATTGGTCCACCGTACCATCCATTTTTTGGGGTTAACGCTACCAATCCATTTCAGTGTCGCTGATATGTTCAAGAGAAGCCTCTTAGAGGATTCACCAACCCAACTTGTGTCTCATCCGCTGCAATACCTTTACCCTTCATTCTTTCATGACCGCCACCCTGAACCATGTATCATCAGATCGTTTTCACCTCCACAAAATCATTTGCTCCGTTCCGTGTCGTAGATGTGGGATTCATTAAGGCCCTCCTATGACGGGTCACTTCTTGTCGATGTCAGCTCATTATCCAAGAAGTCGACCTAGGAACAACCCTTTTAGTACTTTGAAGCTTGCATGCCTCAATGGAAAGTTTATCACTTTCGGTGACAGGTTTACATCAATGGCCTTCGACCAAAAGATTTTTCGTGGTGTTCGACGCCAAGTCCAATTTTCACACCACGTGAATTGTACTGTCGTACCTTGAGGGTCATCATTATTATCGGTGATTCCTCTCGTGCTTGTTAACAACTTACATCATTGACTGGTAATCAGGCGATGTCTTTCCATGTTCGACTCTAGAAAATCTTTTCACATGGATCGGGCGAAGATTGGATGAGTTTGAAGACCTCGGATCTAGTTTCATCCATTCGAGCTGCGATATATTCAGGAAAATAAAGACATCAAATGTACATCATTGCTACACAGATGATCATCCAAATCAAAGGATGATGACTCTATCAAAATCATCAGTTTGCCATACAGATGGTTGTCTATCCTATGTACATGAAAATGAATTTATAAAGCTGAGCATGGGAATTCCCACCTCAGCTAGATCATGAAAATGTTATCAAGATAATGCATTGTATTGTATCTTATTACAGGTCGCCTTCCAGTTCGAAAAACCTCAGATCCTCATGATAAAGCATTTCACTGGACATCAAAAGATTTACGACCTCATGCTCTAGGGGGAAACTGTTATAGGCATATTTGGGCACTGCAACCCCAATCATATATGTCCATAAACCAACAGATTCTGAGTCCCTAAAAGTGTTGTTTCCCACCCTAAAGGAACAAGGTTAGCTGATTACATCATCTCCCAGAAGTTCTCCACAGAAAACTACTCAGAATTGGTCAAAACTACACCATACAGACTGCTCAGTGCTAAGGGTGTGATGCATCTCACCCGCCACATGCAAAAAGTGCAATGCATACTGAAGAGCCCTTTTGTAGGTTGTGATGGGTGAGAGTAGACAAATGGCAGAGATAGTTTGCAAGGTGGATGATCATGGAATCTTCCATAAACTTCTCCTGTGACACTTGCCTCTCTGAACTCACCAAGGGATGAGTAAGAGATCATGAATCTCCAAGTGGAACTAAGAACTATCAGAGAGAGGACACTAATAAAAATCCCAGAATCTAACTCAACCCCATGCAAACATCTATATATGGATCCCTCATCCTAGAGATCCAGAGGCTGGAATTTTGTATCTTGTAAGGAAGCGCTGTTGGTTTCCTGGTGGAACATCATAGTGTTGGGTGATCTAAGCTTTTCATGAGGTGAAGAAGGGATTTCATGCTGGGAGGATGATGTTGGGTCAGATCAATGGGTTGTAATCCTCTCTTCTATTCTTTATATCAATAAAGTTATTCATGTTTTCCTCCACTTTCTTGTATGTTTGATGATATATACATTTGTGTGGTCAATATATATCTATTCCTATATTGTTTATGATTGTAGAATCTATGTGCTTTGAAGGTATTATGCTGCTTTGACTTTATAGGTACTCTTTGAAGCGGGTAAGCAAGGAAGGAGCGCAAAGATCTATCAGAGGGGAGAAGGAGCAAGCAAGCAACCAAGCGAAGGATTGAGGTTGGTATTCTTTGCTCCTCTCCTATCTACTTCTCATAAAGGAAAACGAAAGTAGCTTTAGTTTGATTGTTTCTAAGATAGCTACCCATCTTAGTGGGACTAGAAGCTCTACATGGACACTAGATTTCCCGATAACAGTAAACTCACCAAGCAAGGACATTTCAAATTCTTGCTGCATTACCAAAGAAAAATTTTGACACATGGCTTCTTCATTGCTACCAAAAATGATATCATCAACATACACAACAAGTATTAGCAATTTATTATTGTCAATCTTTATATATAGATTGCTATTAGCTGATCTTTTTGAAAAACCTTGTTGATGGAGATATTTGTCAAGATGGTAATACCAGGCCCTTGGAGCTTGTTTTAGACCATAGAGAGCCTTTCTAAGTCTGCATACAAGTTTTGCATCATTTCCAAGAATGAATCCCTCTGGTTGTTAAATATAGACTTCTTCTTCTAAGTCTCCATTAAGAAAGGTGGATTTTACATCCATTTGGTATACTTTGAATTCCCAAAAACTATAAAGAGCAAGGAACATTTTTATAGCTTCAAGTCTAGCAACAGGTGCAAAATTTTCTTCAAAATCTAAACCTTCTTGTTGAGCATATCCTTTACAAACAAGTCTGGCTTTGTTTCTAATAACTTCTCCATTTTCATTTAGCTTGTTTTTGAATATCCATTTAGTTCCTATGATATTCTTATCATGAGGTCTAGGAACTAATTCGCAAGTATTATTCTTTTCAATTTGCTCAAGTTCTTCATTCATGGCTTTGACCCAACATTCATCTTTGCATGCTTCATTTACATTTTGAGGTTCAATGGAGGATAGCAATGCTAGATAGCTTGAATCTTCTGTAATAGTTCTTCTTGTTTGCACACCTGCCTCTTTCTATCCCAAAATTTGAGTCTTTGGATGTTTTTTCTGAACATACATGGACGAAGTCTTTTCTTCTACCGTTATCTCTTCTTCTGGTGCTTCATTTGTTTCTTCTTTAGAATTAGTCTGATTTGATGTGGAAGGATAATCCTTATCTTCTTCATAATCTTTGGTTTTTATTTGCTTTGGATATTTGCATGCTTCATCAACCACAACATCAATAATTTTCCGAAGTCTTTTATTATAACATTTATATCCTTTACTTCGGGAAGAGTAACCAAGGAGAATAACTTCATCTGCTCTGGGTTCAAACTTACCAAGTTTTTCATCAGTCCTTTTGATGTAACATTTGCTTCCAAAAACTTTGAAGTATTTTATAGTAGGAGTCTTACCATACCAAAGTTCATGTGAAGTTTGAGTGTTGTTTACCCGAACATTTTCTTGGTTGAGAATAGTGACGACAGCGAATGCAGCTTCACCTAAAAAGGTTGTAGGAGTTCTACATTCATCTAGCATAGCACGAGCCATTTGTTGAATAGTTCTGTTCATCCTTTCTACCACTCCATTTTGCTAAGGAGTCCTTGCAGTGGAGAATTGCCTTTTTATTCCATGTTCTTGAAAAAAGTCAAAGAATTCATCCAAGATAAATTCCCCTCCTTGATCAAATCTGAGGCATTTTATTTTGTGATCTGATTCATTCTCAACCAAAGCTTTGAAGGCTTTCAATTTTACAAATGCTTCATCTTTATGCTTTAGAAGTCCTATCCAACACATTCTAGAAAATCATCAATGAACAATATAAAGTATTCTTCTCCACAAGGTGAATTTTTCCTTGATGGTCCACATAAATCAGTATGAACAAGTTCTAAAGGCTTACTAGCTAATCCTTCCTTTTTAGGGAAGTGTGACCTGGTTTTCTTACCAAATTGACATGATTTTCATATTGTATTTTCTTGAATGTTGACATCAGGAAGATCATGAACGACCTAGAATTTGCATGCCTTTCTTATTTGGGAGAAGCTTATATGCTCCAATATTTTGTGCCATAGCCAGTGTTCATCATTTTTGCTTAGATAGAATTTTTGTTGTCCTCCCTTGAGTATGTATAAGTTTTTTGGAATTCTTATACCTTTGATCACGATTCACCTGTATCAGGCTCATGAAAAACACATCCATTTGATCGAAATACTACTTCATTTTAATCACACATTTGACTGAAACTCAACACGTTATGCTTTAGACCATCAACATACATAACATTCCTAGCTTTAACTTTTTCTTTTAAGAGAACAGAGCATTTACCTTTTATGACAGTCGGAATTTCATTTCCAAATGAGACCTTCTTTTCCTTTTCTAAGGCATTACTGAAGTTTTTCTTTGTCACCTGTCATGTGTTTTGAGCATTCAATGTCAATGTACCACTGATTTTCTTGTCCTTCTACATACAAGGCTATACCACATCTTTCTATTTGCGGTTCTTTTTTCCTCCATATTTTGGTACTTAATGAAGTTTTCTCCTTCTGAGATGTTTGCCGAAATTTACTCCTACATTCAGATTCTTCATGACTAAAGTTGTTGCAAATAGAGCATTCTATTTCATTTTCAAGAAGAGAATAGTTATTGTAGGTCTGTTTCATGATCCCTGTCACATTCCTTTGATTTCGTGCTTCTCTAGTCATGATGGTCTTGTAAGCAACACATTGAGCAGCTTTGTGTCCAAAGTTATGACATGAAAAACATTGGCCATTAAAGAAGTTCCTACGATTATCGAATCTACTGACCTCGTGATTGTAGTTTATATTGATATTCATTCTTGAAGCAGATTGAGTATGATTTACCTAAGTTTGGTTGTGGATTCTATTCATCCTTGAAGTAAATTGAGCCTAATTTACCTAGTGATCTGCTTTATGCCTTTGCTAACAATTGTCAAACTGTTCACTGCTCTTTGTTGCATCAAGATAGATTTTAGTGGAGGTTGAAGGCTTCTACGCTTGAGATGATTCTTCAGTATATCCAAGACTTGTCTTTATCAGAGGAGAACACTGCACTTTGATAATTTCATTTAATGTTTTTGATCCTTTAGAAAATCTAATATTGAGAGCTTTTATTTTCTCAATATCCCTTCTTAGACCCACAATTTCACATTCTAGTTTTTCATTGTGTTTTTCTCTTTCAGCAAGTTGGAATGTCAAAGTATCTATAATCATATTCTTTTCTTCTAAACAAATTTTGAGTTTAGATATTTCTTCATAAATATCATCTTCATCTAAAGCATCCAATAAATCATCATCTTCAAAAGCCATCAGAAGTCTATAGTCATTACTATTTTCATCTTCATCACTAATTGATAAACCATTGCTATCTTCATGCGTATAGTAGCTCTTCTTACTTACACTTTGTTTTCTATTCCATTTTGTTGATTCCTTAACTTTATCAAGTTTATCTTTATGAGGAATTTTGGTAGGATAATGACCAACTCTTCCACAAGCAAAACATTTGAAAGGTAGTTTACCTCTGAATCTTTCGGAACCTCGTTGAATGTTCTTGAAAAAGTTTGCTTCTTCCTCTCCTTCTGAAATATGTCCTGATTCATTGATTTATTCTCTTCTTGAAGCTTTAAATGTGGCTTCTCTCATATCTGATGGACCTCCCTTTCTCATCTCAAAAGTAGTTAAGATTTCGTACAGTTGTGTCATAGTAATATTCTGAAGATCCTGCTTTACTTCTATGGCAGATACTTTTGATTCAAACTTAGCAGACAAGGATCTTAAAACATTTTCAACTAAAGTAACTTCTTTTATCTCTTCACCCAATTTCTTCATGCAATTAATAATCTCATCTATACGTAAGAACTAACTATCTATACTTTCATCATTGTGCATTTTGAGAGTTTCATATTGAATTATGAGAGTTTGCAGTTTTGCACATTTTACCTGAGAGTCTCCTTCATAAATTAGAATGATTTTGTCCCATATGTTTTTGGCAGATTTGAGCTGCATAACTTTGACAAATTCTGATTGTGACAAACTTCCCAATAATGTGGTGACAACCTTGGCATTTGTTTCATATTTCTTTTTACCTACTGCATCTATAGGAATTGCTGATGGAAATGTATATCCTCCTTCCATGATTTCCTAGACATCTATTCCAAGATATTGAAGATAGGTTGTGGTTCTTACCTTCCAATAAACGAAGTTGCTTGCATCAAAGATTGGAGGTCTAATGAATCCCTCTCTTTCTTGATTACTCGTGATGATGGATCTTCCTTCAAGCGATCAAGCTTCTTCTGAAGGAACTGCTTTGATAACAATTGTTGGAAATAATACTGAGAAAGGGGGTGAATCAGTATTAGCAAGTCAATAATTTTTTATTTCCATAATTAGATTCATATACGCTACTTCAGTTAATGGAACTTGCGTGTATATGAAACTGTGTTTAAGGCAACTAGTGTATATCCTACAAACTTATGATTCAGTTAATTCGTCATATGTTGATCTTTAATCAGTGCATTAGAACAATATAAAAAGTAACCAGGTGCAATAAAAATAGAACAAACAATCACACACATGAACAAAAGATATAAGGTGGAAATCCAATGTGGGTGAAAATAACTTACTGCAATCATCTTTATTTTCTTTTTAAATTAGAAACTTCTTTTTACAATTTTTGTAATGGTGCAGTCTTATACCACTACGCAGTCTTCTACCTGCAGAAGGCTACAACCTTCTCTCATTCTCCAGCTTCTCCTGGAAGAGAGCTACAACCCCCTAGCTCTTGTACTAGCTGATATGTTTACTAGTACGTAGGTTCCGGCCTACAGAAGGCTACAACCTTCTCTTCTCTTCCAGGGACCACGTTTCATTAATTTTCAGATTGGATCCATCAATAACATCATTCAAACATCAAATATATCTGCATCATCCAATCTCCTTTGCACCAATCACAACTGAACCAATCAATCACTTTTCAAAATGTTGTAACCAGAATACAGTAACCAGAACCCAAGCAAGAACCCAGAACATTGCAACAACAAAAATAAACAGATAAAACATATTTTATAACGTATATGCTACTTCCATGTGTCGAACCTACATGCATACACTCATTTCTCAAGGCGAACTTGCGTACAGATCTACAAATCAAATTTAAGATGTATACTCTGTTTTGATATGCTGAACAAACCTGTATACGTGCATTTTCTAATGTGAACCTGTGTATAGATCTATAAATGATGATTTAAATATTACAAAAATTGCATACTTCAGTTATACCCAGATTATCATATTTACAGACTACAACATGTGCTAGTTATTCAGATAAATGATCAAACCACATAAAGATACTTCTCTTCAAGCCTTAAGATCTTGATCCATCATTAGATCTTATCCTTCATCAAGCACTAAGGTTCATCCTTGGTTTAGATCCAGCTATGCACCATAACCCAATAACCTGTATGCTAGATCTTGCTCTTCATCAAGTATTCAATTCCTGAGTACCTTTGCCTAATGATCTTCTCCTCCTTTTATAGTCTTAGGCCTTACTCAATACCATGGACCAAAACCACTTAAGACCAATACCTTGGACCAAATACTTGGGGTCAACACTTCGGACCAAATACCTGGGGTCAACACTTCAGACCAAATACCTTGGACCAATACCATGGATCAAAATACCATGGACCAAATACCACGGACCAAAACTTCATTTTCCAACATGTACATGCCTTTCCTTCTATGAAAGTATGTGTGTACGTTATACACTCCTTTTGGTCTGCTAACCCGCGTGTACACGTGGCTTGGTCAATGGTGAACCTACGTATACCTTTCTTTTTTCATTCTATGAGTTTGAACTGTGATCTGTCATTTAAGTGAGTTGCCATCAAAGACAACACCTGTGTCATAGTGCCAAATCTGTGTCATAATTCCATCAGTATTGGTCTTAATAAACGATAAATTGCAATACTAAATAACACCTTTATGAATGGTTTGACAGAGATATGAAGTTGTAGTTGGAGATATTCTTTGGGCTTCAATTATATTTTAGGTCGTAGCTTAAAATTGATAAACATATAGAGGACTCGATGGACCTATAAAATAAATGTGTTGATAAATAAGATCATAAAACTCAGATGAAAATATTAAAATGAAACTGGAAATTGGTAGCTATGTTACAACTAATATAAAATGGCAGCGAAATTATGAAATAAATTTTAATTAAAAACTTCCATGCTTATGCCAATCTATATGCTTGAACATGACATTTTTATGAAGGTTTATACTAAAATGAAAGATGTTTGTACATTACGATATATAGATTAATATATGCATTATAACTATATAAATATTTTAATACAAACAACTCAATTTCACCCTCATACCATTGCTCTTATAACTAAAAACAAGTAAACCATTGTCTTGATGTTATGACCTAGTAATATGTTACTACTCACTCAATCAAATTTTGTTGGATTAGAAATTTGTCCTATAATTGAGTTACTTTATAGTAACACCCTCCATTGTAATTATATAATAATATCATTAATTCAAATAATATTTTTTTTATAAATACACTTATAACATTCTTATAATTATTTGACCGTCAAATTATTGATTTGAGATCCTACTTATGATCCGAGAAGAGGAAACAAGCCGAGTCTAAGTAATTTCCTTCCCACCGCATTAAACAATAAAAAACAAATATATATTCTACCGCCCACCATGAGGGAAGAGCCTTCTCGTGCAAGGGGTAACTTCATGGAGAGTCAAACGTAGTAGATTTCTTTTAAGAAGAAACATGTGGAGTAACTCGCACATAAAGGGAGACAGGACTCAGGAATCAAGTGCTTGTTAGAAGCTGACAAACACCTGTGTCATAGTGCTTGCCTATAGCAAACAAAACCACCTACGTAGTGAATTACGGGTGCCTTCTAGGACTGATAAACAACGTGTATACTGTGCTTGTGCTAGTTGATTATTATTTTACCTTTGCTTGACGTAATCGAATTCTCAGACCCTGAATCTCACACAGGGGTCGAAGGTTACAGAAAAAAATTGAGACTGCCTAGGGGTGGGAGGTGAGCATGCTCTTCTCTAGTTTCAATCAATGGTTGTAAAACCCAGATAAGCACTTGACTTTTATACTATTTAAAAACATTAATTTCTCACATAAGGATTTTCTACTTGAATTTCTCTATCTACCTAAACCTAAACCTACCATGCCATAAAATTAATCCTTTCTTCTTTACTTTCTTGGTTAATATCATAACTTTTCCTCTTATAAAGCCTTGGTGAATTAGTGGCACCTTTCTATGTAAATGAAATCAAACCAAATCTCTCATGCAACACACACACACACACAGATATATGATCAGGGAAACCTACACTGGCGTGATTGGAAAACATGTAAATCGACTACAAGGTATGATGACAACATAGATATCTATTGTAGTCTCTCGTATTGTTCTTGGAAAAAATAAACAACTCTAAAGGCATCCAATGAAGATCTAATGATCCTTCCGGTTTAGGTTGGAGTCTAACCCTCTCCAACAATAGGGTGTATTCTGTGTGTTTGATGTTATCTATCAAGAAATACAAATATTGCAATAATAATATTTTTAAATTAATGATAAGTCATATTATAGATAATATAATGTTTTAAGAAAATATAGGTGCAAAGGCTTATAATATATGAAAATTATTAAACAAATAAATCATTAGTGACTAAAAATGAAAATTCTAAATATGCATCAAAATGCATAGATAACACAATGGTTAGAAATGAAATTAAAATAAAATAACAATCAAAGATAAAAAGATAAATAAGAAAGTGTAGAATATGAATATATATATATATATATATATATATATATATATATCCAACTGAAATATGCGGTAAAATCATACGATATTGTGTACCTATATCATTTCAATATGCAACCAATCAATTAAAATGTTAATTTAAATCTTTATAAATAGTATATATTTAAAAAAATATTAAATCACTTGATATATGAAAGGTAATAATATGATCGTGTGAGATCATACTTAATCATTCATGTATGTAAGTAAAAGAAGATAAAGTAAAAGAACAAAAAAATAAAATAATAAGAAAAATATAGCATAAGATAATTGGTATGTATTAGTATTCAAATTAAATGTGCAAGGAAATCATATATTGTGTGTATCAGTATCATTCCTACCTACAACATGTTACTCAAATTTTAATTTAAACCCTCTAAATATTATATATTTAAGAAACATTAAATAAAATAGGTATGAAATATTGATTGTATGATCATGTCAAATCAGAAATCGTACACACTTACTAGTAAATACCAATATAAAATAAAAAAGAACACTTAAAAAAAACACAATAAATCATAACATCATATTTTAAAATCTCACTGTGCAAAGCAGCATATACGCTATGCCTTCCAACAATAAAGTTTCACTTACAATGCCCACCATCCCATGATCTAATGATAACCTTGATTTGATAGTTTCAACCCCTTTTATTTCCTGGAAAGTTGGCTTTCTAACTTTCTCGTTAATCATCTAACATTTCAATATTAGACTTGTTTTACTTTGAATCCTTCTTTAGCTTTTGGTTTCTCATTAATTTCTACTTTGTTATGCTCCTCCATTATTCGCTGAGATAACTTAATCCATCTTCAACCATCCTCCCTATATTATATAAAAAATGTGTATTAGTTTTATAAAATAATTGCATCATAAACCAAATTTATTTCCTTACCTTACTTCATTATCTTCCTTGGCTACATTGTCATTTTCTTGAAAGATCCCTGGAAGAAAATTTTCAAAGCAATATTACACTTTACGTACTTCTCTTTATGATAATTAGGTTAGGTTTCATTTTGAAAATACAAATTTAATTTAGCACAAGTAAAATTATATTGAATTTCTTTTTAGGTTAAAGTTGTATCTTAAATTAATTCATACATGTAAAAATCCTAGGAAAAAGTGGAAAACTCTAGAAAAAATAGTAATAAGTTTACTGTTTAACATTAATCTAAGTTATTTTTCAATTTTATCAAACAAGTTAAAAAGGGAGAGAACAATTAGGAGGATAAAGATGGACAATTAAATTGAATATTGAGAGGAGAGCCATTGGAGTGAAAATGTGATTTTGGAGTCTAAAATATCAAAGGGTTGAAAATTAATGTGGTTAATGATAATAAAACACATCGGGTAGAAAGGTGTACGTGTATTAATTATTTTTTGGAATCCTGATAGTATTTCACACATGTGAATGTCTTAAAACAATGAGATATTCATATCTATATCTCAAGTGATTTACTATTACCATTATATAAAAATAATTTTATCTTAAAATAAAATTCACTCTTCGGTAATCTTTAAGAATTTATCTCGATGTATTTACTTTTTATCCCATCACCTTATTACGTGTTTATGGATCATGTTATTTATTTATTTAAATTAGAATACCATTAGTGTTATTTAGGATTATGTATAAGTATTAGGATATATATAAGTATATTTAGATACATAGGTGTGTATATACTGTATAATAAGTTAGAGGTAGATGATATTATGACTAAGCATACTTTGTGGGGGTAAGTAAATGATTTTGATTAAGCTTCAAGAATTAAGGTACAATTTAAATGTAAGGGGTAGGTTAGGATAGCGAAAATGAAATTCGAGAGACAAAACAAAGCTAGCAGTAATATGACAAAGGTTCACGTGTAGTAGAATTTATAGAGGTAGCTTGGTTTTTAAAGAGGGTGAGATTGGGCTACAACATTCAACTCATACTAGGGATGGTGCCTCCCTATGATGTAGCAAGAACTGTAGACCTTGTTCCTTCAAACATTGGGAAGGAGTCTATATGTATTAAAAATCAAGAATGCCTCGAGAATATCTACCAAAATATAGGTAAATGCATTATCAATTTTCCTTGTTCATAATTTTTTACCTGTAAATATTGATATAATGTGGGAGATATTGTCCCTACAAGAACCATAGATTAATAATTCATGCCATGAGTGATAGAGACTACCTCTAGTTATAATAATTAGATATACTTGTTTGATCAAATTTATCATAGACATCAGATTCACCAAGAAAGTTAATTGTATTAATCATTGTGCAATTCTCGACATGATTCTAACCTTAGTCATTAGCTGAGAATGAATTTAGCCATCATATGCATCATATAGTTTTCTTTGCCTAACTAGCATGTTACTTAATTTCTAACATGACATACTGAATGTTAATGCTATCTCAGCTAAGTCGTTAGATATCATCGAATTGCAAGAGAGACATTATCAAGCTCCTAAGTTGTCATTTGATATGGCATAGCAACCATTAGATTAAAAAGTTGTCTATAGTTGGATCCCATCAAATGGAAAATGTGTTGATAATAGTCACTTATGTTATGGTATGATGTGACTTGTAAGTCATTGGATCATACAAATGTAAGTGCTTCGATCAGATTGAATCACTCTAAGGGTGTTAACCTTCATGCTATCCATTTCACGATATGAAATTTAATCATTGATTTAACAATGAATATTACAAAATTAGGAAACTTAATAAAGTTTCATTTTTTGTTTTTTTTCTCACTCATTATTTAAATTATGAGGCGCTAGAAAGGGTGTTACCATTGTATGTCTTCTATTTTTGTAGGGAGATTGCATTATTTTCATTGTTATAAAAGAAATAAAAATTCCTTATGATTCAAAATTGTTTATTTATTTATCAAAGATAAAATATGAAGTTGCTAATGCAGAAAGAACCAAACTCTAATCGATCCTAGAAAAAGACTGAAAATTCTTTGCATATTAATGTCTTATTTGACCAATAGAATTAACGACATCATGATTAATCATATAATATCCCAATATAAAGGTTGATGAGCCTCGTCATTATTAATATATAAGACATGCATTCATATCCTTTGGTCTACTCAGTTCATTATGGAAATGAATTAGGTCACAATGATCATAGCTTGATATGTGTCTCATAATTCATTTGGGAAACTCAAAACCATATATAAATTATCTAAATCTTATAGTTATTGGTTAAGATATTGTAAAAATTGTGGTGCTAATTGTAGAAGCACAAGTACACCATTCATCTTAGGGTAGAGTTCAAGACTAGAGACTAGTTATTAGGGATTTTTGTTTCCCCTTTTTATGTTTGTTACATGATTTTCAAGGATCACACATTGCTCCATTGCCAACAAGCATTCATATCCCCAATAGAGTCATCCACTATCTTGCAGAAATAAATTTTGTCACCTTTTCATTCACATATAAGTATATGTTGCAGAAGATTCAATTTCCTTTCACTCTAAATAATTATGGGATGATTATGCATTGATATTTGACCCAATACCACTGACATTGCTCTGTTTCCAACAACGATTCATTGCCCTGGCATAGATATTAGCATTCCTAGTTTTGAAGAACTTTAAAATTATGGAATGATTATGCATTAGGATAACCCAATACCACAAATATTTCTCTGCTGCAAATGAGCATCCATGTCCTTGGTGGAAGTATTTTCTTCCCCCATTTTGAAAAAGGATTAGATTCTATAAATCAATAATAGTACTTGTGAACAAGGAAGGTCGCATGCATGGCATATAATTATAAACAAATAGACTCAGTATCATTAGATTTCACAAATATCAAATCTCATGTTTATAAATTTAGTACTCATAAGGTAATATAATATCTCATGATATCCATGTGTAAGAAGTAAAAATAAAATAAAGATGTGGTGTATAAATACTCAACGTGAACTTTCAAACTAATAAAGGGATGTTGTTTCAGCCTTTTTAGAAAAACTAATTACCCTTCAACCTTATAGTATGAACAAATTTTTTAATGATATTTCCCAAACCCATCAATATGATATATACTAAGGTTTGAACTTCAAAATCTGATTCATTGTTTCTTATATCACTTAGGCTTTTTAAGATGTGAGGATTTCATACTTATTCATTTTAAGTTTTACAGCCATAAATTATATATAATCAAAATTGTAAAATGTTCATTTATGCACACAATTTACATACATTTGTGTTTTCAATAGAAAACTGATCGAAGAAATAAAAAATCCAATACAAAGAAGTTAAAATGATATGGATTAGATAATTATATTATTTATCATCCATCTCAATGCATTCAGACTGGAAAAAGTGGAGGAATCATCTCATGAGACCCTTTTTACCAGCGGGACCCAGTTTGGTGAAATGGGGTCTGAAACCTTCCACGAGCATTTTGAGGCATCAAACAACATATTTTAGGGGTAAAACATCTCCCTAAAATGCTACATATTTTCATGATGTTCTACACACATATATATTTCCAACGACATAAGGAGTGCATTAATCGGAGTTCGTATGCAAAAGTTATACCACTCAGAAGTTAATTTTCATGTTTTCACACCTACAGTTCGGGAGGATGTCATGTCAGCCCCCATTATTCATAGAAAAGGGGCTAGCCATGTGTTTTTGATCTAAAGACTCTATAAGGGTCTATATTGCAAATCTCATTAAGAGTTGATGTAATCAAACTTAACCACTAGTAGGCTATCAACATGTGTTATAATCGGGCCACTAGGAGGAAGAGGTATTCCATTATTTCGAGAGAATTTTATTACATAGTTGAGAAAATATAGCAATGAGAGATAGGAGGTAGATAACATAGAGAGGATCTGTGCATTGTAGTATCCCATGGGCCGCATGAATTACTTATTTGTACCGACAACCTTATTTTCCATGCAGAGAAAGAGAGTGAAGCGACCTCACCTTTCAGTAGGGTTCTCTCCCAAAAGGTTTTCCCAGAGAATATATTTTATCATATGTCTGTTAGTGTGAGCTTATTTTGTTGTTCTCTACTTTTCTTCATAATGTTCATCTACATTCATGCACTAATTACAATTAAATTTACATATCTAGAAGTTTAATAAAATTATAATAGTATGAAAATTTAGAATTTTAATATATTATTATTATATCTCTTGTGACGAACTATCCAGTGGAATATTAACAACAGTTTATGGATAATTTAGTATCAAAGCAATTTTATTTGGGTATTTTGTGGATATTACACAGATCTAGATTGGTGGGGCCAAAAATTGTAAAACCCTAGTCATGGCAAAAGAATTTGTAAATAAAACTCGTGATCCTGTAGAGGTGAGGTATATACGACTCGAACAAAAAGTTTCAAATATCAATCATAATTTAAGCCTCCTCATGGCATCCTTGAATAGAAAGCTGGGAATATTTGGAGAATATGGAGGTTCGAATATAGAGGACAAGTCTAAACAAGGATCAAAAGATCGGGGAGAAATATAGAATTAGTTGAAGAAAGAATCTTGAAAGGATCAACCTGGTTCGAGTGTCATGAATCAATCCCTATTTAAAATGAAAGAAAAGTTCGATATCAAGCCATACTATGGCAAGATTGACAGTCTGAAGCTGAATCATTTGTTGTAGCAACTAAAAGTTTATTTCAGCGTCCATCAGAATGAGGAAGGATAGAAAATCTCATTTGTGTGGCTTGAATTGGAGGGAAATGAACTAACTAGGTGAGAGCACCACACAAAAACCCTGAGGTTGGAAGTTGAACCTCTATCATTAAGTCTTATTTTTATCCCATTAGGTACATGGAGGAACAATGGATCCAGTGGCATTACTTCAGGCAAAATTCAGTCTGAAGCATACAGGAGTACACCACGTAATTCAAAAAGATGGTTATAATGTTGGGTATCCCTCCAAAGAACCCAGATGTAGTCCTCAAGTATTCGTGGGGTCTTCACTACCATCTATGTGAGGAAGTGATGTTGTTCAAGCCCAAATCATTGGACAAAACTTGTGTATAGGCATAGTACCTAGAGAACATATGCTTGAAAAGAGAGCAATAAAGTGGACCGAAGCAGAAGGAGGAACACGAAGCTTCTAAGAAGGGAATAAGAAACAAAAAGGGGGACAAATAATAACACATCAGCCACAACACTGAGTGCAAAGATCCTAGAAAGAACTGCAACACCATAGCTAAAACCAAAGAACAAGAAGAATTATAACAAGAAGAAGAATCTCATGGCCAAAGATTTAAGCAACCAGGTTGAAAGAAACTCAGGCGGAAAAATGTTGGAAGTTGCATCCAGAGCTAAAACCAAAGAACAAGAATAAATATAACAAGAAGAAGAATCTCATGGCTAGAGTTTTAAGCAACCAGGTTGAAAGAAACTTAAACATGGATGAGAAGATAATTTGTACATCAGTGTAGAAGGAGGTGAATTTGAGTAACCTTCAGCAACAAGAAGAGAAATAAATGATCAAATACTTCCATATAATTATCAAGGTCAAGAAGACACGTTTGAATCAAGATTATAGGTGAATCTCATTGCAGCAAATTTGGTCAAGAAGTTGGGGTTGGAATTTCATAGTCATCGAAGCCCATATCCACTAGGATGGGTAAATAAGGATGTGGAGCTAAAGGTAACAAAAGAATGTAAAATTATATTTTCTATCAGTGTTGATTTTATTGATGAAGTATATGGAGATGTGGTTCCCCTTTATGTATGTTGAGTCATGTTTGGGATCCCATATATGTACATGTGATATGAAATATTCATGAGGAGATCCAATTAGTACCGGTTTGTCAAGTATTGAAAATCATTCATCATCAATGTACACAAAGGAAAGTAGAAACTTTCACTGTTAAGTTCCAACTAAGTCAAGAAATTGACCAGTTCCAAGATGTATGTTATATTGTTTTTAAGAGAAAGTCAATTTAGAGAGGAGTCAATAAGAGGAAAGGCATCGCTAGAGGGGTGTACTAAGAAACAAAAATAACAATTGGAGGAGTTGTTATAGGCATACAGGGATGTGTTCTGAGACCCTAAATGGTTACCACCTAAGAGAAAAGTGGAGCACGAGATCCAGCTATTGCCAGACTCCCCATTGCCAAAGATTGGGTTGTATAGGAAGTTTGTTATAGAAGAAAGTGAGATGAATAAATAGTTGCAGCAATTGCTGGAACATGGTGTGATTCAACCGAGTACATCACCATGTGGGTCACCCATCATCATTATGCCAAAGAAGGATTGGACTTGATGGATGTGTATATATTATAGGGAATTGAACAAAATCACGATCAACAATAGATACTCCCTGCCCAGGTTATATGATCTAATAGATCAATTGGAGTAAGAAAACTACTTCACCAAGTTGGACTAGAAGTCTAGATATCACCATGTTCGAGTAAAAAAAGAATATACATGGAAGACTGCCTTTAAAACTAGACAATATTTGTATTAGTTATGTTATTTGTCATATCTAATGCACCAACTACATTTATGAGATTATTGAATGGTGTATTGTGCCCTTTCATAGATTCATTTGTTATTGTCTATTTGGATTATATATTGGTATATAGTTCTACCTAGGAGGATCGTATTTCATATCTGACACAGATGTTCGAAACATTGAAGAAGTATGAGGTGCTAGCAAATATCAAGTAGTGTGATTTTGCATAGCAGTACTTGGTGTATTTGGGTGATCTTGTTGTTTATGTTAGTCTTTCCCAGTTGGCAGTATGAGCAAAGGTGCATCTTGGCATTATCTAAAGAATAGGCGTGTGATGCATGATGGTTTTAAATGGATATATATATATTATATATATATATATATATATATATATTATATTATATATATATATATATATATATATATATATATATATATATATTATATATAATATATATATAATATATATATTTAATAAGAAATATCTAAAATTTATGTGATCGGTCGAGGAGAATTGAAGATAGATCCGATAGATCCTTCCAAAATGGATGCCATCATGAACTGGTTGGTGCCTACTAATGTTTTTGAGTTTAGGATATTCATTGGGGAATCACAGTACCTGAGGAAATTCATAGCCTCAGTTTTAGAGGGTAGAAGCACAACTCCACACCATAACAACAAGTGGAAAGAGTTTCAAGTGGGGAAAAGGTCAGCATAAGGATTTCAAGGAGCTAAAGAAGAAGATCAACCAAGCACCAATTCTAGCATTACCAAACTTGCAGTGGCCCTTTGAAGTGGAGAAAAATGTGAGTGTGTATGTTATGATAGCTTTCTTGATGGAGGGAGTAAGGCTTGTATGGTACCATTCTTAAGTATTTCATGGCATAGTTCCTAACTACCCTACCAATGATAATGAGCTCTATTACATGGTGAAAGATGTGAAGAAGTGGAAGCACTATTTGATGGGAAAGGAGATAGTAATCCACATAGATCACTAGTTGTTATAGTACTTGCAAGACCAGATTAAACTACAACAGACCAGGAATTACAAGCCGACAAGGTTTTTATATTAGTTTCATTTGGTGATCAAGTATAAGAAGTGTAGCACAAAAAATTTAGTCGATGTGCTATCAAGGCCACCCACATCAAAGATAACGGATTTATGGAATCTTGTGCACATGGAGCCATTCACCCATGATGCATGTAGAGAGGCATATTCTGAGGATGAGGACTTCAAGGAGGTGTATCAGTAGTTACAGAGTCAGAGTCACGTGCAGAACGATGATAACACCGTTGAATGCCATCTCCAGGATGGGTTACTCTACGGGTTGGATAAGCTATGTGTTCCTAAAAGTGAGCAACTACAGTCGATTAGGGAGGCTCACACCTCCAAGGTTGCAAGACATTTCGGTGTAGGGAAGATTGTGGCTAACTTGCAGAAGTATGTGTATTGGCCCTAGATGCAAGAGTAGGTAACTAAGTGTTGGTCAATAAAATTGCTCATTTTCACTTACTTTTATCCATTTCACCTTATCCATTCCATATCTTTTGTGAGGTAAATTCATGTCTCAAAAGAATGAAGGTATATCCATTTGGCATGTCTTTTTGAAATATTGATCAATGAAACATAGTCCTAGGGGAACGCTACTTATACGACTTCGTGACTAAAGTTACTCTGCAGAATCAAGATAATGACAACCAAAAGGATATGAATCAATGTAATGACTGTTAATTAGTTGGAAGTTCTATTCTAGAATAGGGGCTATAACGATGGTCAATCGAAGAGGAGCTGATAGATCGACATGATTTCTATATTTTGCACTATGTTTTTGTTCAAATGATTATTGTATATTTGTGAGAAACATGGTTGTCATAATTCCTGAGTTTGTTGAATACTACTTATGTAATGATATAATGTATAAGTAAGGGTTAACAAAGAAGAAATGCAAGGGGAAATCTGAGAGGTGTAACAACAGACTTCTATTGTATTTTCTAATTGATTAATGCAAAGCCTGATTTCTTGAACTTCATGTGATCTTTACCCTCTGCCACAACCTGGATTTAAGAGTTGGGCTCACTCTCCCAATCAGGTGTTGTTGGATTAATTGTGTGCATATATTTATGTTGGTTGTATTGTTATGATTTCTTTTTCTATTCTTGTAAATGATTTATTGGATTTTCGAGTTGCTTCGAATTCAGACTCTTGTTACATCAATTTGTTGTTACTGTAAGTAGTTTGTTGTTGGTCCATTTATTATGCTTGTTGGACCTTTTACTTTGTGAATGCTCAATATTGGGTAGCTAACCTATGGCTTTCATAGATTTTTCACGGTATCTTTGAAACAATTAACGAACCCTTGATTGACAATAAATCTGAAGAAGGGTGAAATTCATAATTCATATTTTAACACCAACATTTTGGTGTCATTGATGGGGAGGCTATCCAAGGAACAAAAGTACAACTAGTATTGACCATAGGAACACTCTCTTGTCCTGATTAGGTAATTCTTACCCCTTTTAGGACCCAAGCATTAGATTTTGTGATTATTTTATTTTACTTTTGTTTTCTTGGTTTTAGGAGCACTCTCTCGCCCTGGTTAGGTGAATTTTGTACTAAATCTCTTCCAAGGCCCCAACTTAAATTGTTGGGTTGCTTATTTTTTTATTAATTATAGGAGCCACGCTCTCATCCTGGCTAGGAAATATTTTTTTACCCTATTCTAGGACTTGAGCCTTAGATTTGTTTGCATGTTTTTCCTTTGCTTTTAGATTGTATGAATAGATAAATGAACAAAATGGGAAGAGGAAGACCCCCAAAAAGAGATCGATGAAGGAAAAATCTAGGAAAAATTACCTATATCCAAGAAATCATTTCAAGAGATGAGTCAAGAGCATCATCACAAGCCACTATTAGGGTTAGATATCATACGCGATCTGAAGGCCAGTTAGTTACACAACTAGAGCCTCCCCCAATAAAAGAAGAAGAACTCAGGGAAGAAGAGGTAGGAAGTAGAGGATCCGAGGAATTGAGAATTTCAAGTTCAAAAGAGGAAGGAGGCTCAAACAAACTCAAACTCACATTGTAGAATAACCTGAACTAAATCCACCATTTGATCGAGGGAGTGTTGTGAAACAAACTCAACCTTGCATTGTAGAACAACCAAAACCTATTGAGATACCAATTGAATATTGGAAGATATTCATGGTTCACAAAAATTCTACAATTCAATTCCAAATTGGAGATATTAGAGGTGATGCACCCATGAATCCTATTCCTCTAACAACATTACCTAATTTCCATGGTCTCTCTTCCGAAAATCAAGACACATTCCTCTTTGAATTCAATGTTATCTGTCGTGGATATGATTATATTTTTGATGTTCAAAAATCAAAGATATTCCATACTACCTTAAACGGAACAACTCTGAGATGGTTTATGGGTTTAGGGGGGAATATATTACAACATGGAATGATATGAAGAAAATTTTCCTTGAAAAATACGAGGACTACTGCTAGTCTCGAGACATTAAAGAGGAAATCTTCAAGATTATGCAAAAAGAGGATGAGTGTTTCTGGGAAAACTAGTGTCTTTTTGATCTGCTAGTCCCACTAAGATGGGTAGCTATATTAGAAACAAACAATTCAAAGTAACTTGTGATTTTCTTTATGTATGATAGATAAGAGAGAAGCAGAGAACACCAACCTAAATCTTTCGCTTGGCTCCTTTCTCATTTCCTCTCTCCTTTGATAGAGCTTGCCACTCCTTTCTTACTTGTCCCGTTTTAAAGAACACCTGTAAAGGCAAAGCAACAAAACACCATCAAAGCATAGAGATCTATAATACCATAAACAATGCAGAATCAGAAATACATTAATCATACAATTGCATTCACAAATAACAAGATTCACAAATACACAAGTATAAGGAGGGAAACTCAAATAACTTTATTGATAGTAGAAGTCGAAGAGAGGATTACAACCCAACTGTTTGATCCAGCATCATCCTCCCAGCATGAAAGCCCTATTCACCTCATGAAAAGCAAGATCACCCAACAATGCAATGTCTCAAAATGAAACCAACAACACTTCCTTACAAATTACAAATTTCCAGCCTTTAGATCTCTCATATGAGGGATCTATTTATAGATATTTGCAGAGGGGTGAGTCAGCGTCTGGGTTTTTGATTAGTGTCATTTCACTGATAGTTCTTGGTTCCACTTGGAGATTTCATGATCTCTTACTCATCCCTGGGTGAATTCATAGAGGCAAGTGTCATATGGGCAGTTTCTAGAAGATTCTCTAGGTTTCCACCTAGCCAACTGCCTCTGTCATTTGTCTGCTCTCGCCCATCGCACCCTACAGAAGGGCTTTTCAGTATGCATCACACTTTCTGCATGTAGTAGGTGAGATGCATTGTACCCTTAGCACTGAGTAGTCTGTATGGTACAATTTTGACCAGTTCTGAGTAGTTTTTCAGGGAGAACTTCTGGGAGATGATGTAATCAGCTGACCTTATTCCTTTAGGGTATGAAACAACACTTTTAGGGGCTTAGAAGCCCTTGGTTTATGGACATATGAGATTGGGGTTGTAGTGCCAAAATATGTCTATAACACTAAGTGTAATTACAGAGGTGCGTAAGTAGTTGATTCACCTATTTAGGGTTTGCGAAATATAGTCATAGACCTTCATGAAGGTTTATAAGTCGATTAAAGGACGTATACCGATAAGCCCTAAAAGGCTCATCGATCTGCACGAAGGAAGAGTTAGGGCATAAAATGACATTACACTAATCTCTGGGTGTAGAAACTTAGTTCCAGCATCCCCCCGAACTGCTTTGGGTGAGACGTCAGTCTGTGCTCCGTAGGTTTATGCCGAAAGGGCCAGTAGTGTAGGGATTTGTTTGAAAAACTTAACTCTAAACATAGGTTAGGACCCACTAAGCCAACAATTATCACATGCATTCATATAAATCAACCATGAACCATCAAACCATGAATTAGATCTAGATCAATAGCACATCATATAATAAAAAATATACCACACATGTAACTATCATTTAACCAGAATGAAGCCATGAAAAATTAGTCATAAAAATCAACACATGTGCTCATTGATCATAATAAGGAAGTAGCTCATATTAACATATGCAAATGCCAACCATGTTAAGGACTTCCCACATACCACCCAACCATAGATTGGGTTGAACCAAATCTCTCTTTCAGCCAATCACCCCCGAGCCATATTAGAATCATGAATGCATGATTATATGGGTTAAAACAAAATAGAACCAACCATGACTTCTAGAGGCCAATTCACCTCAACCCTCAGCTATAGTGATTTCACCTAAACTAGTCCAGAAATCACTAATACCAAAACAAGCATAGATGCCTTTGACTTTCTTCACCATACCCAGAGGAATTTTCCTATCTCCACCCATCCGCCAAGAGTTCTAGGAGAAAGCCCATCTCCACCCTCGACCCTTGGGAATTTTCCTGAGACCACCTCACTAGGATCCAAAATCTACCAGCCATCCAAAACTTAAACCAAAACAAAGAACCGACTACACCATGACTATCCACGAAATGGCAAGACAAGGTTGTAACCACTGTCAATCCAGGAAAATCCCATGCTAATGACAACAAAACAACCAAATAATCAAGTGCAAGTTCCATGCATCCAAATATCAGCAATGGAATCACACATGCAACCTGTTACCTGCAATTTCCACTTGTTGTAGCTGCTCTCCCAACTTTCTTCTTCAATGCCCAAAAATTTCCTTACTTGCTTCTCTCCAAGTCCAAGTGAAAGCTAAAGTGCTCCACTAATGGTCTAAGTGTGTAAGAGTGTATCAGTGTGTAAAGAGTGTGGAAGAAGAGAACTATAATTATTTATCTCCTCTTTTATTTATTTTCCTTTTCCTTTTCTTCAATTTCCTTCATTTTCATTCATTTTCCCTTGCATGCATATTTGTATCTCTTTACCTTGCTTTTCTCCTATTTTCCTTTATTTCCTTAATTAATTGCCATTTATTGCCTCTTTTCCTTTGCCAATTTTGATAGGCACTAATAAACCACAAGTGATGCCCGCTATAAGGTTGTCCACCAATCAACTTGGAATACAATTCCCATGACCTTGGTCTTATTTTATTTACCTGGAAAATTAACCCGAGGTTGTTACAAATCTCCTCCTCTTCTTGCTTGGATACCTTCTTTTCAATTAGCACTCCTTCCTCGAATGTGCAGTTATGCCTGTTAGATCTACCTTTACCACTAGAAATTTCATATTTCCATCAAGACTGAAGTTGGAAACCCTCTGAAAAAGAATCCCTCTATGTGTGCTTTTCTCTTCCACCCAACACTGATTTTCTATTGTTGGTCTAGTTGTAAACCATCTGTTTCCATATCTACTTAACGAATATGTTGATCTACTCACTTGAGCTACTTCATGGTAACACCACTTCCTGCTAGAACTACTGCTAAACAATCAAACTTTCTTGCACTCTACAACTGGAAGACTGAACCCTTTTCTAGAAATTCAAACTGCCTAGCCAGCTTATGTGAAGATCTGAAAAAAAATTCACTCATACTCCCTCTGAATTGCGAAATTTCTCCTTCTTCATCTTTAAGCCTTTGATCTGTTAAACTTTCTTTGAGACCATGCAAAAATTCCTTGAAATGAAGCAACTGGAGATTATTTTTCTAACTGGTAGATTATTAAGAAGTTTATTTGCTATGGAAAAAAACAAATAGTTCACACTGCAATTTCTTCACCATAAAAGATATTGTGGAAGAAAAATAGGAACTGAGAAAAGAATGCACACACATAATAAAAATTTGACATTGTTATTTTGAATAAATGTCCCTAGAAAAACCCAATGTGGGAAAATCGGTGCAGCAGATGAGGGTTTTATTATTAATTCTTCAACAACAAATATGAATACAATAAATATATGCTAAACTAGAAATCCTCTCTGAGATAAATATTGGAAAAATTATTGAGGGAATTTTCCCTCCCTCCACAAGCAATCCTCACCCAAACTAGCCACAAAAATCTACTCTAGAAAACCCATGCATCAACCTTTTGTGTAGTCCTTGCACAGGGGAAACTTGTACTCCTCTAGAACTATCTCTGAGTTAGTTGTTCTGCCTGTAATTGTTGTTGGAAGCCATTGGCTAGGCCTTTTAGAAAATTTTCTATCCTCTGGCACCTAAAACGACATGCCTCTCAACCAAATTGAATTACCTCTATGAGGTTATGCGCAATCCTATGCGTAGTCTCATTTGGAATAAACTCAGCCTCCTCTCACTAACTCTTTCAGTAATGGAAATCTCCACCGGATCACTGTGTTGCTACTCCTCCTCCTCTGCTTCCCTTTTCTAGCTCAAACTCTTCTTCCTACACTGATCACGACAACTGGATAACTCAATCTACCCAAGGGACTCACTCGCCAAGTGTGTCTTGCTCCAACCCCATTGATCTCCTCTTATAATCACTCATTGGCTCACCAATAACCATGATTAAATCCTCATCAATGCCTATGATTATCCGTGAGTTGATCCATGCGAGTTTCTAAAGAAATCTCACCTTTCTCAATTAATTCTTGTTAATTAATCACTTTTCCTAATATATACTTAGGAAAAAATTAATTATTGACTAATTAACTTAATTGATCCATCTCTATGCGTTTTCTCTTGAAACGTTTTATGGGTTTTGAAGTTCTTGTGTTTCTAAGCTTCTCTTATGAAATTTGAGACTATAACACCTCTTTGATGTTATTAAATTAACATAATCAACATGATTCCATCATGGTGGTGGTGGATAGGCTCACAAAGATTGCCCATTTTATTCCAGTGAAGATAAAACATAAAGTAACCAATATTTTTCTTTATGTTTTGATAAGTAAGCTAACTATTCTATTACTATGAAGTTGGATATATACATCTATACATTATTAGAGAAACTGCAGGATTTGTCATGACTGGAGGAGCTAGAGTACTCCTCTAAAATGATTCCTTGAAGAGCTATATGTGGCTAAGAAAACAAACATCCAAAAGAAGGGTCTCAGTGCCTGACCAAAGGGAAATCAAGTAATATAAATAGAGTTTGAAATAGAATTTTTAGGGCTTCCTACCATATGGGAATAAAATTTGCCTTGAATTCAAGTTTCAAAAGTAACTAGAGTAGATCTTGATATAGAGTGTCACACTAATCAAATAAACAAAGAATAAAACCGTGAAAGCTAGAAACCAAATAGAAAAAAAGAAGGATTACACAAAGGAGATAGCTAATACCTTGTTAGGGTTATCCTTTGAGCTATGAAATTGATTAGAGATGAGAACTCTCCCATGCTTCTTAGCTAATTATGTGCAGAGTGACCAACGAATTAAAATATTTATCGAAACAACGAAGAGTTTGGTGGAGCTATTGATAGTTTGTATCTTAAATGTGGAGGGTACAAGCTACAAATATTTGTGTATTATAGTAAATCCCTAAATTGCAATGAAATTTGGTGTCTCAGGTTTTGCAAGTGGCAGGATTCTGAACTAGATGTTAAACCATTAAATCAACCTCCTTGTTTTTGTAATAGACATGTTCTTTCTTAACCTCTTCACCCAAAATGTAGAGGCAATGTTTGATGACAAGGAGCAATGTAAGACTTAGCTACATTTCTAGTTTCCAACTCTTTCCTAGTATAGTGTATTGGATCATTTCCATGATGAGCCAAGCATGGAGCCATTACGAAAGGAAATCACAGGAATAACCACAAATAGAAAATGTAGAGAGAAAAAAATTGACATTTACCAGGAGCTTGGAGAGAAAACAATAAATAGGAAACTTTCATGGTAGCAACTCAAATAAAAGCCATTGGCTTGCAACAGAAGGGGAGCAACATATAATTCATACATGGAGAAGTGATGGCACTGGCCTTGAACATCATGTTTGCAAAGTATTAATTCATCAACAAGACAACCTCCCTCTATGCTCGATGGAACTTCGTTAAGTCTCGTACCATTGAGACATGTCATGGTGGCATGTATTGCATGTGGAAGAGGGGTTGTAGTGCAACACATGGACTAAGAAAAATTCATCAAATTCTCTACGTATGTGATGGATCTAATAATATTGACATCCAATCAATATGGGGGATAAGGTAACAAACATTATACATATTTACATGAGGGAAATTGTTGGGCTACATGGTGTGCCTAAGGCAATAGTATTCAATAGGGATTCCAAATTTAATTTGAATCTTTAGAAAGGTTCATTTAAATCATTTGGAACAAATTTAAATTTTAGTATAGCATATCACTCAAAGTTTTTTTTTTTTTGTAAGCTGAGTAGGTCCTTTTCTATTCACATAAAACAGTATTTACAGAAGTCATGGTGGTCTCACCCCGCCCCGGAGGGAAACCGGGTATCTTTACCACGCAAAGTTTTCACCACAATACAAAAATTGAAGTATCCAAACTGTTCAAACCATACTTCATGTCCAGAAACTGTTCCTATTTCCCTACTATTGCCTATATCTTGCTTTCTAAAGATAAAAACAGTTACAAAATTCATGCCTACAGCAAAACAGAAAACAGGGCAGGTCTCAAAACAGTAAAGTAAGCTTTTGATCACTACTTATCAGGCTCAGCTTGCTGGACTTTTTCCTTCTTCACCAGCACTCCGCTTTCCACGAGCTGTTCCTGCAGATCCTCCAGTCTTTTTTCTTGCAGAAGCATGGTTATGACTATGTCCTTCAATTCCTTTTTCACATTGGGAAGATTCTGAACCATCTCTGCCATCTCTTTGGCTACCTGTTCTAAGGCTTTTGCCATAAGCCTTTTCATGACCCAATACAAGTGGAGGGACTGCTTGTAGAGGGTCATTCTCCCTCTGGTATGGCCAGGATCAGGCATAATAGCTATCCAATCATCCATCTCTTCTTCAGATTGAGCTTGGATTGCTTCTTCTTCCCAATGCTCCATAATCCTTCTGATCTTGGGGTTAGAATGCTCCCTATATTCCTGCTCTGCAATTCTAATTCTGTCTGCAATTGTTTGTCTTGTCCATCGTTCACCGTTTCCCACATCCGGCTCAGAATCCGCCTCCGGGATTGGGCTGCATTGCCGCCCCCTCCTACCTATTCTCGCCACCGGGTCCTTGCATCGGCGTCCGCCATGGCCCCTTCGGCCTCTGCCTCCTCTGCCTCTGTCGCACGGGCCTCCCCTACCTCTGCCTGTGGAGTGACCTGCGCCTTCCTCTGCATCCTCGTTCTCCTCCTCTGGTAACCTCTTCCAGCGCATTTTCCATGTCTCCTCTTCCTGAATTCCCTGCCTCTCCTCGCTGTCCTCCTCAGATATCTCAAGAAACTGTACATTCGGATTCCCTGCATCCTCCATTTTCCATTTGCCCTTCATGTCAGCTGTGGGATTGCGCTGGTCTTCAGGCCCCTCCCTGCGCGACCCTCGTCTCACGCTCCCACTTCCTTTCGTCTCCATTAGTCTCCTTCTTCTGTAATCTACGCCTCCCTCTTTCCTTACGCTATCCTCCAGACTGTACCAGCTCGCAGGGTATTTGCCCGCAGGTGTCTTGCTATCCTTATAACAGACTCATCGCCTTCCTTCGCGCTTTGAATGCGTCTGATCGTTGGTATCATTGTCGGAACTGTGGTTGTATATACTCCCGAGACCCGCAGCATGATGGAGCCACCTCGCCGCCCTTCCGTCCTGTCCATTACGCAGACCACCTGCTCTACTGAAACGATGATCTGCACCCCTCCTCTGCCGGCCGCTCCACTTACCTATTGCACTCATGCCATGATCGCCTTCGACAGTGACCGGCTTCGTGCGCCGCCGAAACCTCATAATCCTCCTTGCCAGCTCATCCAGCCCGATCGGGCGTAGCATATCACTCAAAGTTATATGGGAAGAAAAAGAGAGTTAAATAAGTACTCGAGGACATGTTGAGAATGCATGTAATAGACAAACTATCCAAATAGATGTGTATTTAAATTTGGTTGAATTTGCATACAACAATGGGTATCATACATCCTTGAAAATGAGCCCATTTGAAGCATTGTATGGAAGAAAGTGTAATAATCCACTTGGTTGGGGCAATCTAGTAGATAGAGTGGTGCTTGCACCAAATATGCTCAAGGAGATGGAAGATAAAAATATTAAAATAAAATGGAATTTGCATTCGAATATAACCCAAGATGAGTAGAAACGCTATGTAGCTACGTATATAATAACCAAAGAATTCCATGTGGGTGAACATATATTTTTGAAAGTGAAGCTAAAGACAAGTTCACTAAAGGACCAAAGTTGGTAGCCAGATAATGTGGATTATTCGAGATACTAAACATGATAGGGCCAATTGTGAATATGCTTGTATCCATGCATGCACATAATGTGTTTCATGTATTTTAATTGGAAAGGTACATACATTATTATGAGCATGTCATTGATTCTGACCATCTACGTGATTCTCACCAAGTTATTGATTGGGATATGATTCATGTGGAGTGAGAAGGGGACCTTCAAGTAGACTCCTAGTGTGCATCTTGGATAAAAAAATTCAAGGTACAAAACAAAGCCATCCATGTTATTAATTGGGATATGATTGATGTGGACTTAGAAGGGAAGTTTGAAGCAGAGCAACTGTGCATCTTGGATAAAAAATCAAGGTGCTACAAAACAAAGCCATTGGGCATGTAAAGGTATAGTGGAGCCGCTACAGCCACAAGGATGTAACATGGGAACTAGAAGATGTAATTCAAGAAGCATATTAGTAGCTATTTTGAGATTTTGTTGTAAAAATTGAATGTATGAACAACTATATGGCGATGTGCATTGTTATGAAACTAGTTCACAAAATAATAGAAAGAGAGATAAATACCTTAGAAATAAGGCTCTTTGAGGGGGAAACCTCCTTTACATTACACAAATGAACAATTCTTGGATGATACAAATGACAAGTCCTCATTTCTATATATAGGAGTCTAAGGAGTCATAATATAATCAGAGCCAATAATAATAATAATAATGTAAGGGCACAATAATAACAATAGTGGGCTTCTATGGGGTAGAATAATAACAATATGAGGAGTACATGGGCACAACAATATAATAAGGGGGTTGTACTAATAATAATAAGTGGTTACACTAGTAGTATAGGGACCTAACATGCCCCTCTCCTTCAAAAAGTGTTGTCCTCAACGCTTGAGTAGTTCTTGATGCTTCTGTATAAAATTCTTGTCTAGCAATGTGGAATCTTCAGCGAGTAAGTTCTTCCACTTGATGAGATACTTTGAAATTGATCTATTTCGTAGCTGTCAATTTCTCGGTTATATGACTGCTTCATGTTCCAATATGAATTTTCCTTCCTTGTCAAGTTCTCACAGTACTGTCTGAACTGGGATCTTCTGCAACTTTTGAATGAGTTCCCACTCCTTTGGGCATATGGATATGTGTAAGGCCTAATGTTTGGAGGAACACTTCCTGGAATCAAATGAATAGCATGATCACGATCACGAATAGGTGGGAGG